>JAHHFK020004260.1:0-38856 GCA_024533555.2 Aedes koreicus
TTCCTGTGACCTGTCCACTGACAGATTAGAATTCATGACAGACAAAAATGTGTCACTATGGTCAGGACAATGTTTACTAAAAATGTTCATTACATGGATCTTCCCTTAGCTCAGTCGTTAAAGGCGCTGTTACAAAGCAAAATCATGCTCTGTCGTCTAGGAATTTTCGCAAAAGTATAACTTCTCTCCACGGAAACAAATCTGATTCAGTTTTCATGATTTGCATATCATGAAACCAGAAACTGTATTCCTTCATGAAATCATGAATTCATGACCAAGATGACCGATATCATGATTCAGTGCAACCATCTTTATGAACCAGAAATCATGACCACTGCCAGCGTTAAGTGTATGGGCCGGTTCATAAACCACGTAGACTTATTTTTGAAAATCTCAGACAACTTTTCTCCATACATTTTTTTGAAATTTTTTATGGAGCGTAGACTTTGGTCAACCCCCCCCCCCCCCCTCCCCCTAAAAAAGTCTACGTGGTTTATGATCAGCATCTATCTGTCAAAACGTGCTCAATCATGTTTCAGCGTCGTTCGCGTTCGGAGGGGAAATTTTGAACGGTTTAAAAGAGTGTTGTATTTTAGATTATTTACATTTCGAAGTTCGTGCGTTCCGTCACCATCTCGTGTCAGCTAAAGCACCGGTAAGTGAGAAAAATTAACGAGCAAGAATATGAAAGAAAAAGTTGTTTACTTCCGACTGAATTCAGTGTTCGTTTTTTTCCGATTTTTTTTCCAACAGAATGCCCGTTACCCATCAGTCAGTTGCGTCAATCAGTACCGTTCAGTACCTTCTCCGCTCCGACAGGTAAGTGAATTGTCAAACAATTCATCATGTTTTTATCAACTCAGTGCCCGCTTGCCTATCGTCCGATAGGTCCCGGTAGTGAGAAGGATTTCGTGCGTTCCGTCGCCATCTTGTGTCCGCTCATGTACCGGTAAGTGAGAAAAATGGATGAGCAAGTATATAAAAGAACAGTCACGTACCGATCTTTTCGGTTTCGTTCTTTGCAGTCTCAATTTTGTACGGGCAAACCGCAAAAACGGTACCCGCATCTTATGGGATTTTCACTAATTGGGGGAATTGATGTCTGTCTCAGTTGTTTCAAGTGATAAACCTCTACAGTCTTCCGCAAAATTGTTGTATGAGGTAAAGCCAACAAATTTGTGTCATTGAATTTCGGTTTTATTGAAAATTTCACCTCTAGAGACGCTTTACTGTCAAGGTACTATAAATGAGTGCAGTGACGCTTTGGGCCTCACCAGTTAGGACACATCAGTCTTCAGTAAAGTTGTCCTACTGGTAAGTCCCTTTCTAAAGGTGGTCACATAGGTTCGGAATTCGCTCACTACACGGCGCTAGTGTGCATATAACCCTCCAATTTGTTATTGCTATATCGCGAGAGCCTTACTAGTTATGACAAACTTATGTTAGTGGCCAAGTTCTTCCAGATGGTAGTCACATAAGTTCGGAATTAATTCAATATGTGACGCTAGTACGTATATAAGGTTCCAGATTAATTATGCTATATTACGAGAGTCTTATCAGTTCGAACATTGTTTTATTCAGCAAACGAGAGGTAGTGACCAAGCCCTCTCTGATGGTGGTCACATACTACGTGGCGCTAGTGAGCCAGTAACCTTCCAGTTTGTTATTGCCTCAGGAATCACGACATCGCTTGTCCAAGTCCATCTGGTCGATCAGCACATACATTTGGAATTCACTCACTACGTGGCGCTACTACGGATATGAGGTTGAAGATTATTAATGATACATCACGAGAGTCTTACCAATTAGGACATTGCTTTCTTCAGCAACTTGTGCTAGTGCCCAAGCCCTTTCAGATAGTTGTCGCATATGTTCGGAACTAACTCACTGCGTGGCGTTAGTGTTTATATGAGCCTCCAATTGGTGTATGCTATATCTAGAGAGCGTTGCCAGTTAAGGCTTTGTTTTTTCAGCAAACATGTTCTAGTGCCTAAATTCTTCTATATGGTGGTCTTATAAGTTCGGAATTCTCTCACTATCTCGACAGCCTTACTAATTAGGACGAAGCTTTCTTCAGCAAACTTGTGCTAGTGAACAAGCTTTTCCGGATGGTATTCATATAAGTTCGGAATTCATTCACTACGTGGCGCTAGTATACATGTGAGATTTCAGTTTGTTCACGCTGAACATACCACATACATTATAATTAATTACGTGCTTCGTGCAACAACAAATAACATGACTAGTTTAAATGTATACCACTATAGCCAAAGAATAAGCAAGTGTAGCAAGGGCCAAAAATATAGAGGTAGAAATCGGTAGCGAAGTAGCAATGTGCAAGGGAGTTTCAAGGAACATGGGGTAGAAAGGGGCGGGCGGGTAAGATGGTACAATTAAGTAGCAAGGGGTAGGGTGGTAGCAATAATGGTAGGGCAGCGAGGTAGTTAGGAGTAGGAAGGTAACAATGGGCAGGGTCGTTGCAAGGAGCATGCGGTAGTAAGGTGTAGGGTAGAAACAATGGGTAGAGAATTAGTAAGAAATTGGGGCTTGCAAGGTACAGAATTCTAGCGAGATGCACAGGAGTCTCAAGGGTCAGTGAACTAGCAAGGGGTAGAAAAGTAGCAATGGCCTGAGTATAGCAAGGGGCAGTCAAGTAACAAGAGGTACAATGCCAGCTGTTCAAACTTAGTTTTGAGACGTTTTATACACACCAGCAGAGAAATACAAAGGCGCATTATGGCTGGCAATCGTGCCTACTTTGGACTCCGAAGAACGCTAAGATCGAACAAAGTTCGCCGAACTACAAAGCTGACCATCTACAAGACATTAATTAGACCGGTAGTTCTCTACGGCCACGAAACATGGATATTGCTAGTGGAGGACCAACGCGCCCTTGGTGTCTTTGAACGGAAGGTGCTGCGTACGATTTACGTTGGAGTGCAGATGGAAGACGGAACGTGGAAGAGGCGACTGAACCACGAATTGCATCAGTTGCTGTGAGAACCTCCCATCGTACACATCGCAAAAATCGGTAGACTACGATGGGCTGGCCATGTCGTAAGGATGCCGGATGACAGCCCTGTGAAAATGGTTCTCGAAAACGAACCGACGAGTACAAGAAGAAGAGGCGCACAATGAACAAGGTGGATCGATTAAATAGAAGGCGACCTGTGGACCCTCCACAGACAACGAGGCTGGCGAGGTACAGCCATGGACCGATTACAATGGAGACAACTTCTGTGTACAGCAAAGGCCACACCAGCCTTGGTCTGATTGGTAAGGTAAGGTAAGACTCACTTTCCTCAAAAGTGGAGTCACTCAAATTTGTGTAAATATAACTGGGATTGAAAAGTCGACAAATCGAAAACATCGACTCAAATCGAATGTTTTTGATTTTGTCAACTGTCCTTTCATTACCTTGCTCAGATTTAAGTAGTAAAGGCGACCTTTTAAATTGAAAATTACCGGAACTTTTTTTTTTTTTTTTTTTTTTTTTTTTGATCACAAGGTACATCGTAATATCCGATAAGGGTATTTCGAAGTAAAGCTGGTTCAAAGTCAAGCGGTTTGGCCATCAGCAGGAGGTACCAAGAGAGTGTTTGCAGAAAATACTCATCCATTTCTTAAACAACATCACTCGGATGGCAAATACGTGTTTGGCCGGACAAGGCATCATCGCACTACGCAAAAAAAACGCTAACGTTTTTGGAGGCAAAATATACCATATGTCCCAAAGACCGGAATCCGACAAATTTGCCACAGTGCCGTCCTATCGAGGATTTCTTCGGTCTTTTGAGCTCCATGGTATACAAGGATAATTGGAAGGCCAAGAACACCAAGCAACTTACCAACAGGATCAAAAGCTGCATCCGAAAAATCGATGTGGCTGCCGTCCAACGGTCATGTTCCACTAAGCTGCGCCGCACGGCGGACCACGGACCATATGACAATATTCACTAAACTTAGTTTGAAGATTTAAGTTGACCCTTTTAATAAAATAAATCAGTTTGAACAAAACTTCACTGGTATTTATTTCCTGACCCATTCTTTTCGTTCTCATTATTTAGTGGACACCCGTTAGAAGTCCACTGCATAGGGAATTCTATGACACAGTTCAAACTTTCACCCCAAATTGAATATTAAACGTTATCAAAATTGAATAAATCTATCTGTGATTAAATTTTTAGTGATTTGCGACCCAACCCGCCAATATCACACTCAACTTTAGTGCCTGTATACATGCGTGCTACGACGCGGCTATTAAATAGAAAGAGGAGTGAGAGTGATATTATTACTACTTTGTGTGACTGGGCCTTTGGCTCTCCCATGAATGGTTCATTAGAGAAGAAGGTCATACAATGGCATTACCTAGCGACGTCTATCATAAATCAGCTATCTCCAATGCATCATTAACATGAGATTGGGCTCTCCCACCAGCGTCCAGGTACAAAATCCAGCCATGGAAAACGGACGTAGAGGGGACATTCGTACATTGTACGAAAACAATACAAAGAGCTTCGAATATTTCGTTACAATAGAAAAGCAAAGAATCGTCTCGCTAGTGGTAGCATCCTACTCTCAGTCGTTGGGGATGATGAAACATTACAGTACATTTTTGACAAAATTGCCACTTCGGGTCTCTACCAAATCAATAACATAAAAAAATCAACAAAACCGCTATTTGGACTTTTTGTTAACGAATATTTATGAAGATTTCTGTGTGACCTAATCATTGACTTCCTTGTGGAAAAATGAAGCGTTTCACATAGCAATCGAATATTCTCTGTTCATGCATGAACATCAAAGACCCGACGACTGTGAATGCGAGGAAGTCTTTGAATACAGATTCGCCAACTACGAAACTATTAAACTTAGGGCTTTGTGCACAAATTACGTAACGCATGAAGGGGAGGGAGGGGGGTTGAGCAACCGTAACTTATTGTGACATATGGGGGAGGGGGGATTTTAAAATCGTTACGTAACAAAATAACCAATTTGATTAAAAAAAAAAATCAAAAGTGAATAACCAATTAGCATCAATAAAATTTCCTGTGTGCAAGTTATAGCACTAGTTAAGAACTATGTTTAAAAATTCTGGGAAAAACCCACTTTCAGTACCTCAAATGAAAGCTTTCAATCCATATTTTGAAGTAAAAATATCGAAACTCAGCCAAAACTTTATTTTTGTATTATTAATCACGTTTGTCATAACTGGAACTGGAACTTTAAATTTTGGTTCCTTTGATGGTCAATTGCATGTGTTTCTTATGGGAGTGGCGATAATAGAAACACTTTTAGGAAAATAGATTATGTTTATCTTTTGATTTCAGACCACATGCAAAAGCTTCGATAAATGGAGACATACTATCTAAATATGATCTACTAAACGAAATGTATCTCATGACGATTGGCATCACCAATTGGCGCAATTTTCCATAAATCGTACATTTACACGCTGAGAAATATATTGTTTTGTATAGCTTCTACAGATTTTATTGTTGACTCACGGCCTACTCATAATTTTAATTTATTCAAACAATACCGACTTAATTTTTGAACCAACAATATATTTTGTTGTTTCCAAAAGCGCGGCAAAAGAGGCTTCTATTGATAACAAAAAGCACTTATTGTTGAATAAAAAAATAAGATTTTTGGAAGCAATGCACCTTTGCATTGATTCGACCAAAGCGGTTGAATTGTAACAAAACATATACAAATATATTGTTATTTATATTAGAACTATTGAAATAATTAGAAATTTTATTTACCTATCAAAAGATTATGTTAAATAAAACAAAAAGTTGTACACTCAGTAGCAAAAAAAAACCGAGCAAAATTTTGTTTCCAAAAAACGTCATGTTCAAACTCCTGTAACTTTGTCAATTAGCAACATTTTTGACTAAATTTTCGACAGCCCTATAACTAATGTATTGACCTCATGTGACCAAAATTTCTTGTTCGTATGGTTTATAAATTTGAAGTTTTGATAACATATGTAAAAAACGTCGTTTTTGTACATACCAATTTCCAAAATACGTACTTCTGTGAAAAATTTAAGTAGCATAATAAAAATTTCACCACAGCCTAAAAAAGTATAGCAAATAATGTAGGGGTGCCGTTGCCCCCCCCCCCCTAAGTTTTGATTCTATTTTTAGAATTTTATTATTTGTTTCAATATATTATTATTTATTTTTTATCTCTAGAAGGTTGCAAGGTAACTTGTTGCAATACAGTTGATGTTACTCCAATACTACTCAATTAAGTCACAATCAAGTCACTGTATCCAAATATGACGATTTTGTGTTGCTTGGGATGTTCGTCAGATTGCTCCTTTGCCTAAATAAAAAAGCCAAACTACGCGAAGTTGCCTCGATTTTGTAACAAGTTGTAGCAAAAAAGCGTAAAAAATTGACATCCATGAGAAAAAAGTTGTAATTATATAATAGTTTTTAAATAGTAACGAGTAACAATTTTATTACAATATTTTTCCTTTAACCTAAAACCCAACCTATGTAGCCTAAAGTATCTAAAAACCCCAAGCAGCACACAACAGTCAAAACTGGTTTCAGCAGCTCTATTGTGACTTAATTGAGTCACAGAGCAGTCACCTTTACTGGGTTGAAACAAATGTGCTACTAGGGAAATATCTCCTAATCTGTAATGTAAGCTATTAGATAAGCAATGATTGATTTTTTTCCCTGCTAGCTGAAAGTTGAAGAAGCTGCTCAATAAAATGTTCAGTTCTTGGTTAATCAAAAAACTGAATATTCAAACCTATGCTATAGCTTTCAGAAGCCAAATAATACTAGATTAAGAAACACAGTTGATAGTTAGAAAAATATTTATTTGAACTATTCATGGCATGGGTCAAACCGCACCGTTACCCCGCTTTCCCCGTTTTAGGGTACTGTAGTTTCGTATTATTGAGAATATATGTTGATCATATCTTACAGTTTGAGTCAGCGTGTGAGAAGCAGAACAGCAAGCTAGTCAGGGCGAGAAGTTGCAGTTGTCTTATCCTATTCAAATAATTTATCCGTTTTTATGAGCATGAGCAGGATAATGAGCATGATTGACCGCCCGAAGATGTTATTCCGTTACTGCCAGTTCAGCTGTTATTACTCAGAAGATCAACAGATGATGCAAACATGCTCAATGTGTAAAACTGGTGATCCCAAACTAAGGCAATACCGGCGCTGGCCTCGCCCGAATGCAGGTCAAATAAGGAAAGGGTAGGAATGCGTTAACGTTTATTTGGACGTTTTATTGGAAGCCGAGACCACCGCCGCACTTCCACGAGAAATCACTGGGATTTTGGATGACAAGATTGGGTGGCAGCAGGGTTCGTTTTGGTAAACAATAAGCTGAATTCACGCTTCGTTTAGTAAAATATTTAAATACTAGTACCGATTTCTGATTCGAACCAATTACAACAGTAAGGATGCTATTGGGGCCACACACAAAGTGTAATGGTGTTTTTTCATCGGAAAAACAAGGTGATTTTTTATAATGTTGGAAATCCGATTTGATCTGAGTTAAACCAATAATAAGGATGCTATTGGAGCCACTCACAAAGTGTGATGGAGGTTTTCCGTTAGGAAAACAAGGATAATTTTATGAACGCTTGAGAGACGCTTTGTTGTTCTCTTACTGTGCTCACTCGATCACTCGTTACACCGAATTATAGATAACCGAAACAACACGAAACGCGCCATGCTCGATAGGATAATAGTGCGTAATAAAGCATCGACACAACCTTTCACAGCCGATGCTCGAACCAAACTCTTTTTTCGTAACTTACTATTTTTACTACTGTATTCTACAATCTATTGCACTGCTGTAACTAATAACTGTATCAATCAAGTTGAAGTATCTAATGAACAATCTATGCTAATCCATTAAAAATTGAAATTTAGGGATTTCGTAAAAATAAGAGTCCGTAGATGCATGTTGTGCCTTCTGGTAACTTTATGTTTCTATTGATATCCATGCTCATCGGTTTAATACCAACCGGGAGAGACTTGGCCTTATACAAATGGATTTCATTATCTCCAGTCCGCTCAACCAATCGCAACGTTTTGTGATAGATTGGACGGATTATTATAATTTGAGATAACTCCATGCAGATGTCTTCCAAGTTTGGCAGATCGACAAGCAATCGGTGGAGAGTTTAGAGGAAGACCGGAAGAATAAGCGATGGTTCTGCGCGTGTTTATAAACAGAAGAACCTTCATAACAAAACGAATCATCGGGTAAAATACATACGGTTTTTTTGTTTTAATTATAAGCAGTCTGAAGCAGTTATTTGATTCATTTTATCCAGAAGAACCATAAATGGACATTCGAAAGTTTTTCAAAAGTAAGTATAATATTTTCCAGCATGTAATTAAAAAAACACAAGCAAACAAAACAAAACGAATGTTTTTTCATGCAGCTGAAATAACCACAAATAGAAAAATATGCAAAATGGTTGTATTTCTCGAATTTGAACAACAATTTTAATGTAATTCAATGATACACCGTTTTGGTTTCATACTACTCATATACACATGATTGCTACATATACCATGTTTCGACAGAACGTGTTTCAGTTGGATCATATGAATTTCTTTTCGTCATTGATGAATAAAATTTCTTAAATTATTTACTAACTACTCGTGTGTTAAGAATGCAAGTAGCAACAATTCAGCACAAAAAACACAGCTTGCTTACATTTGTGACTTACGTCGTTTTAAAAGGTTATGTTTGATGTTCCTGTTTAGAAAATATCAGATAAAATAATTATACTAAAGGTGAGCAAAGGGGACACAAACCATGAGCTATAAACCACCAAAACTCAAAATGTATGTTTGTTAAAAGCTAATCACTTATTATTTGAACAACCATTAAAAAAATATAATCTATTCAAACGGTGTGAGCATGGTGAGTAAAAAACGGTGTTTCTTCTGTGTTGCTTTGGGTGAGAGGGTCGCGGATGAAAAGTACATTTTCAGTACAAACTGCAAACAAATTCGGTGGTTATTCTATACAAAAATCCAACATGACCCGTTAAATGTTTGGCATTCAATGTGGTTTGATTTAAAAACATGGGAAAAATCGAAAGTTTTTAAAATCGTTTTTTTTTATTCCAGAACAAGCCTAAAGGGCGATACGGTCAAAATTTGGTCAATATCAACTTGACGTATTTCTTTCAATTTTGCATTTAAAAAACCTGAACACCCCTCATTTTGAAGGTGTGTGTGTGTAGAATGTTGCTCCTATTTTGATTTTGGAATTCACTCTTCAGTTGTCAAAATGCCGTCCAAGCAAGAAGAGCAGCGTATCAAAATTTTGCTCGCGCATCGCGAAAATCCGAGCTACTCGCACGCAAAGTTGGCAAAATCGCTAAAAGTTGCCAAATCAACCGTTACAAATGTAATTAAAGTGTTTGGGGAACGTTTGTCGACAGCCAGGAAGTCTGGATCGGGGGGAAATCGAAAACCGGAAGCCGCTGAGACGACAAAGAGAGATGCCGGTAGTTTCAAGCGAAACCCTAACCTATCTCTCCGAGATGCCGCAAATAAGCTGGGTGTATCGTCTACAACCGTGCATCGAGCCAAAAAACGAGCCGGACTATCGACTTAAAAGAAGGTAGTGACTCCAAATCGCGATGATAAACAAAATACGACGGCCAAAGCGCGATCCCGGAGGCTGTACACGACGATGCTGACGAAGTTTGACTGCGTGGTAATGGACGACGAAACCTACGTCAAAGCCGACTACAAGCAGCTTCTGGGACAGGAGTTTTATACGGCAAAAGGAAGGGGAAAGGTAGCAGATATTTTCAAGCACACGAAACTGTCAAAGTTCGCAAAGAAATATCTGGTTTGGCAAGCCATCTGTACCTGTGGCTTGAAAAGCAGCATTTTCATAGCTTCCGGGACTGTCAACCAAGAAATTTACGTGAAAGAGTGTTTGAATAAACGTCTGCTGCCTTTCCTGAAGAAACACGGTTGTTCCGTACTGTTTTGGCCGGATTTGGCATCTTGTATCTTGGAGTGGTACGCCGCCAACAACGTGCAGGTGGTTCCCAAGGACAAGAACCCTCCCAACACGCCAGAGCTCCGCCCAATTGAGAAATACTGGGCTATTGTCAAGCGGAACCTAAAGAAGACCAAAAAAACTGCTAAGGACGAGCAGCAGTTCAAGGCAAACTGGCTTTCTGCGGCGAAGAAGGTGGACAAGGTGGCTGTACAAAATCTGATGGCAGGGGTCAAGCGTAAGGCCCGGCAATTCGGATTTGGAAAAGCGGAAGCCTAACTGAATATTTTTCCTGAATTTTATACTAATTGAACTTGAAAAAGAAATTTAATTTGATTTTTTAAATGAACGATTTCACCGATTTACACGCGTTTTCCCTTGACCAAATTTTGACCGTATCACCCTTTAGAATTGTTTAATCTTGTTGCAAGAATCGGACGGGTATTGTCAAATACTTTGGGTGAGAGTAGAGAAGATAATCCACCCGCATTCAGGCGTAATGTCACATAAATGGGGCTCCATTCCCGCTCCATCTGTCGGAACATGAAAATGGCCCTACTCTACTGGTCCACCGGGCGTTGTATTGTCCGTTAATGTAAATTGTTCAGTATGTGCAACCACTGGTTGGAGACGATGTAATTCTCTCTCTCTCTCTCTCTCTCTCTCTCTCTCTCTCTCTCTCTCTCTCTCTCTCTCTCTCTCTCTCTCTCTCTCTCTCTCTCTCTCTCTCTCTCTCTCTCTCTCTCTCTCTCTCTCTCTCTCTCTCTCTCTCTCTAAAAAAAAACTCGCCCCCCCCTATTTGAAATCCTGGCTACGCCTATGATGAGGGGTCGTAGAGTTCTCTGCATCTCTCTTAAGTATGTGTTGGACTAACATTCCCTCCCACTCCCCTACAGTTGCAAGGACGTGGCCAGGGTTGACTTAGTCTACTGGAGGCAGCATGTCTGATATCTAAGGGTTCGAAATCATCCCCCAGGTTTCTGACCGAACGACAACGGATCCGGATGTGATAGTTCTCTTAACAGTAGATTAAGTTTTCACCGCCTACGATATTGTGTAACTGTACATGCTATGCTATGCTAAAGCCTAGGTTAAACAGTGTCAACTGGCAACCAATTCTTAGGAATGAAGGAAATATCGAAACTGCTGTAGATATCTTCTACAAAATTTTATTGGAAATAATTTCCCAAGAAATACCTGTAAAGAAAAAACGACTTCTCAAGAACACAAAGAATTCAGTCTGGTACAACAGACATATAAAAAATATTAAAAACCAAAAACAAAAAGCTCATAAAATATGCAAAAAATATAACAGCAGGGAAGATTTAGCCAACTATTTGGACATATGCGATCAACTTAATTAAGCTATCAATATTATCAATATTATCAATATTATAATATAGCATTTGCAAAATATAATGCAAAAACTGGATCTGAAATTAAGTCTTGCCTAAAGAACTTCTTTAATTACGTAAAAACTACATTAAAATCAGACAACTTTTTTTTTTTTATCCCTATAGGATTGCAATGATCGGGGTTGGTTTTTGAAAATTTTCAAGTGATTATGCCGGAAGGATTAGTCTATGGTGACCAAATAAACACCGGGCTTTCGAAATCAGCTCACATAGCCTTCTTGAAAATTTTTGGGATTCAGTATCAGTCAGTATACGTGTTTTGTTGTCCAGGTATTTGTTTAAGTCCGTGTTTTTGTGCTTGTCCGTGTCATTATATTGTTAGTGATATTCTTGTCAGTGCAATTATTGGTATCCGCGCAATTTCATATAGTACAGGTGTGACAATGTAACAGCTATCTCCCTTATTCTACGCTCCCAAATGGAACAAAGTATTTGACGTTAAACTCATCGGGAAACTAAGCTGCTCTGTTGGACATGGATATTTGTGGACGGTCTTTTAATATATAGTTATGTATGTATGATGTGTATGTAGTTTTGGAAATGTTAAATGATTCACTTACCCACACTGTTGTTTTTATTATTAGCTTTTGATTTGTTGGGAACACACCGCCTTAGATGATACTTGCATGCATGTGATTCTTCCACGTAGGTCTTTCTTGGGCGGCTACTTGGTCTTGTTCCAACCAGAGACCGAGATGTCTGACTATCCAGGTTGCGTCGCCATGATACTCGGATTTGCTTCCACTGTGACCCTACCAGGCTCCAAGCCTAGCCTTCCTGATTCTTGTATTGTTTCTTTTTTCGTTCTAAAAGTATACAAAAATATTCGCTCCTCTGCCAAAAACAGCCAAACCAAGCGTAGAATCTGTGTAGTGATGCTTTCCAGAAAATTGCAGAACCATAATAAAACTCAGTTATAATAAAAGTATTGAAATTAATAGACGATTCTTTGAATAGTAGTAATATAATTGAAACTATGCAAATTCTATATTGTATGAAAATAAGGAAAGGTGTCGAAAATAAGGAAAGGTGTCGAAAATAAGGAAAGGTGTAGCTACTACTAGTGGGTTCAAATGCACTTCTGGTCCACATCACCCCTGGCAACACTGGTTTGCATCTTTGCCGTTTGGGTAAAGATCCAGATAAGCCCTGGAACCTGGTAGTTATCAAGCTACCTCAAGGTTTTGCCAATGCCCAGGGTACATTAAAATCAGACAACTTTTCTTCAATAATGCAACTTGACGAAAATGTCGGGGATAGCTCAGAAAAAAATTGTGATCCCTTCGCAATTTTTTTTTTTCATGAAATTTATACGACATTTTCAGAAATGATCACGACCGCGATTATTTTGCATTTTATCCAGAATTTTCAAGGGATATTGGAGTCAATCAAATTCAAATACAGGACATTTTGCTGGCTTTAAGGACTTTAGATGCCTTAAAAGGACCTGGACCTGATGGAATTTCTCCAGTATTTATGAAAAATCTTGCAACAGAGCTAACTGCTCCATTATTTTGGCTCTTCAATATGTCATTGGAATCTTTCCTAAAGTATGGAAAAGCTCATTCTTAGTGATCTTTAAATCTGGCTGAAAATTTGACATACTTAATTATCGTGGTATAGCCATTATCTCTTGCATTCCAAAACTTTTTGAAGCAATTGTCGATGAAATTTTTTTCCACCAAATCAAAAATAAAATTGCCCACATGCAACATGGCTTCTTTAAGGGACGTTCGACCTCGACAAATCTACTTGAATTTATAGATTATCTATTGAATGTAATGGATAATGAAAACCACGTAGAAGCTCTGCATACAGACTTTAGCAAAGCATTTGATCGCATTGATATACCAATGTTGCTGTTTAAACTGCAAAAAATAGGAATTGAGTCAGGACTTCTGAAATGGATTGAATCACATTTAACAAACCGCCAACAAATAATAAAATTCAACGGAAAGAAATCAAATCTTATTCAAGTCACTTCAGGTGTCCTCCAAGGCTCTTATTTGGGACCACTGCTTTTTATTCTATATGTAAACGATACTTCCTTCATTCTGAAAACAATAAAACTGCTTATTTATACCGACGACATGGAACCATTCTTGGAAATAAGAAATCAGGAGGACATCAACATATTCCAGAAAGAAATACACATATTCCACACATGGTGCTCGAAAAGCCTACTGCAACTAAATATAAAAACCCGAATTAATCCACCGATGGTGAGACTGAACCCTTCTTACACTTCACCAGAATTACGAACTCAAATGTGGCCAATATGGTACTGGATACATATTTTCATCAGAAATTCCAGGAAGAACCAGGAATATTCGATATGTCATACATTCAGTTTATAAAATGAACTATTTGTCAATCCTGAAGGTATTGTTCATCAATGTGATTAAAATATTGCCATTAATAAACCTTAACGACCTGTTTGTTAGTTATATAAAAGGGGAAATTACATAAATATTAGAAATTCCGTATAATCAGTCCATAGAAAAAATTATTAGACAATCCTAAGCGTAAATTTTGATTATCGATATGGATTCAAGATGCTTCTTAATAAGTACATGTTCGTTGAAAATTGTGAAGTTATAGTAAATGGAGACTTTGTGTAATTTTCAAATATACTCGTTGCAATTCAAAACCGGACCACTCGAGCCAAACGATTCTGCTCTGTGCTATACAACACACCAGCTGCGGAACAATAGAATACAAGCGGCATCGATTGGGGTGAGTGGTCTTGATCAGTTTTGTACTGCATCAAGTTTATTTTCATCTCACAATTATGTGCTCTCAGGTATTGTTTTGGTCATATCTCCATGAGGGGGTATCCAATCATTAAGAAATTTTGACCAATTATTTGAAAACATTATAGCTTCCATTTGGCACGAACAAAACTAAAATCGGTACACAAATAGCTCAGTATGTAATCAGAGGCTCTACTGTTTGATTATTATTATAATAAGCCGTAAAATACTGTTTCATTCATATCTTCGTAACGAAATGTCCAAATAAGAAAAAAAAAATCAATAGCGTTCGATGGGATGTTGTAGCTTTCATTTGCCGTCAGCAGAACTGAAATTGGTTCAGAAACGGCTGAGAAACCAATGTGACATTATTTGTAACGCTCACAACACACACACACACACACACACACACACACACACACACACACACACACACACACACACACACACACACACACACACACACACAGCCACACACAGAGACATGTGCTCAGTTCGTCGAGCTGAGTCGAATGGCATACCCAACAAACATCGGTGTCGAATAACCGCTTGTTCAAACAAATTTCGAGAAGTTATTCAGCTTTCTAGAAGGAAAAGCTGAACAACTTCTCCAAATTTGTTTGAACAAGCGGTTATTCAACACCGATGTTTGTTGGGTATGACACTCGGCCCTCTGGCCTCGGATAAAAAGTCGAGTTTTCAAGCGATCTTAATACCCTTCTTTTGGTGTAAGAAGGAAAAAAATTAAAAATTAATAAATGAAAGAATATTATAAAAATATATTTAAAAAAAAAAGATGGGAATTGTGGTATGATGGAATTGATATTTTTTGTTTATGATGTATGTATGATATGTACTACCACCTATTGTAGCACGAAAACTAAGTCCGACAGCAAGGGGCTCTCCTCTCTGTTAGACTTGATCAAGCTTTAATAACCACTGATTATCCTAATCATGCCGTTGTATGAAGGGCCAAAAAGGGGTTGGGTGGATCGATATGCAACATCACTTATACGTATCCACAGGGATATAAAGAATCTCCTTCCAACAACAAGACTGAACAATTGGTCAAAAGAGCAAGCTATCTAACATGAGGATGCCCCAATGGGCGGGGAGAAGAGCCCGCCCTCTATTCACAAACTGTTAGCAATGGGGAGTTGGCATTCCCACTCTCCCCATCCAGAGTGCTTCAATCGGGTGCCCTGATGGTCCCTCCCATTCCCATGAAATATTTATATAATGGTGTATATATTTATGTAAATGAAAAATACTACAAGCTTTCGTATCTATAATATATGATCTTCATTCGGTTGATCCTGAAATGCAAGAAATGTTGTAAAATGTTAAAGTGTAGAGTTCTGTGGTTCGCGCTTAAGCACGTTCTCGTTCGTTTTCAGCGATAGCAGCATTTCACCAAAATCTTGATTTGAGGTATCCTGAAAAAGTTTATTAAATCTATTGAAATTTTACAAAACTAACATTTATACATTTTAATTTACTGTTGCCATGGTCACTATTTGCTACTTGATGCTGATTTTATAATAGCAATCCGCTTTTATTTTTGCTGACCTAATAGTTATTGCTACCGAGTTAGGAATGGGAAGATTTAACTGGAAGGGAGTTAAAGATAAATGGGCATAGAAACAATAAGTAATGTTTTAATCATCTTTGAAGTAAAATCAATAAAACAATATTACCAACTATAATGATATTGTGAGTTATGATCCAGTAATGACACAGATTGAAATGTAAAATCAAACACTAGCCAAATGGCACACAGCGCTGCATGAATCAGATCAGCTCAGAATTGTTAAAAAGTCCATTTGTAAACCGGAAATGAAAAATACATTCAGCAATAAGTGCAAAAGCCTACCACAGATTCCGTAATTTTCAAAAGCCTACCACAGCTGTAATTTTCTGCGTTATATACTGGACATATAAGGAATGCTAGGTGTCATAAATTGAAGGTATGTTTCGTGTTTAAGCCAGATACCGCCTAAATCAGGTTTGTTGCATGAAAATGTGAAGGTCATGATATGATGGAAATAATACGATGTTGTAAAGAAATACTACATAATGTACATATAATAATTAAATGCCGCTATTTTCCTCTTCCGCTGCGATGTTAGATGATTAAAACTCTAAAATAGCAAAAATTCCAACGTGATATAAATAAAGTTGATTACCTGGCATCCTAGCAAAATAGCAAAGAAAATTTAGGCAGATAAATTTCATACGAGTATGATTACAGCCCAAAAACGGAAACTCAATAATTCCAAAACAAACAAAAACATTAAAAATGAATGACAGGTAATTCTTCGATAACTCTTGTTTCCTACTGGGCCCATAAATGATTCTTTATGTCTGTAAAATAGAAAAGGTGGGATCATAAACAATGTTAGTTTTTGAATTAACTATTTTGGACGACGTTTTTTTTTTTGTAGAATTTGTCGTATATAATCGTCGTATATATGTCGTATATCGCATCGTATGTCGTATCGTCGTATATATGTCGTATATATCGTGTAGAATTTGTCGTATATTCCTTTGCGGCAACTTAGAAGTAGAAACTTATTCATAACGAATCATTATCGGACGAAATATGCGAAATATGGGCCATTAAATCAAATTATGACCACATATAATCAACACTGTGATAACTATGTCGAGGCACAACTTGAAGAAATATTTCAACACCATACGAAACAACAAAAACTAATAAAATTTTATGAAAGCACTCTCTACTTAACCTAAGTTTTTTTTATCGCGCTTAAGTTTTTTTTTTAATATGAGACGAAATGCCGATGGAAGTCGTGCGTGCCGCCTGTGACGGTTTCGAAAAACGGCGGTGTTTTTCCAAAACATATGCTGTAGTTGATCAGTATTATATTGCAATATAATGGGTACAGTTATCAATAAAATCTGGATTATCGATTTGTAATAAATAGAGTTTTATTTTGTATGAGAATATATTGAACACGGTGTACATATATCATCATCTAGCAAGCTTACGGCAAGGGTTGTATTTCAAATAGAAATCGAAAACATGTCGACCTTCACGAAAAATTGTAACACTGAATCCTAATAACTTAATCTTTTCTCGATAAGTTTGCGAGATGTTTGCTTCCATTTGCTGTCATCAGCTGATCGATCATATCACCACAACCATCACAGCCAAAACAACTGTTGCATTTTCATCATACCCCTACATTGAACCAACATTGAACCTTTTCAAGGCTGTCAAATGTTTTCTGAAGATGGTTTAACGTAGTTTACGTGAACCCTGCGTTAGGGTCTTGTTCACAACTGCACTGATTTCTTTGTTTTCAGCCAAAATCCACATAAGCGACATTCTGCCTGTCCTCGCAATTTTTTTTTCCGAAAATGTGTGAAAAGTGTCCAAGTGTCCATATGATCCGGTTCGTAGGATCAAAATGTTCGGGCCGTCGCGGAAGTGTTTTCGGACACTTTTTACAAAAAGCTAATCTTGGATTGATTATTTCGCGAACACTGATATTGGTTTATTGCAAACACGGTGTTTACTGCGCGAAGATTTTTTCAAACTAACTGCTACTGTCAATTTCACTATTCCAATACGTAAATACTACACAGCTGACATAATCGGCAACGATCGGACAACAGCTGTGTGTACATAGGGAGCAATAACGGCCAGTGATTGAAAATCTCTCTTGCAGTTAATAAATGAGACGCCTATGCAAAGTTAGTACGTTTATAAATTATCCTTATCTCGATCTAACAGCCCGCATTTCTCAACTTGGATCCCATCCTGTTTAGATCTCTGTAAAAAAGACTTCTTCATGTTTTTCTCTACATTTACCTCAAGTGCTTGTGGTTTATGGGCAATTTCCGAAATCGAATTGAAATAACATAGTAATCTACATTTAAAATGTGATATATCAATAGGGTGGCTCATTTATATCCCATTAGGGTCTTTGTGCAAAACATTTTCATTTTAGCTATAAGGACTGGACCTTAAAGAAAGTGGACACCTGTTTATCGATGGTATAGCGTTAAAACTTAACGAAAAATTGTGAATTTTTACTCGTTTTCGCGACTGGCAGCACCCTCTCAGAATCAAATGAAATTACCCACAAAGTTTACGTAGACTATGTCAGACAAACAAAGTAGACTATGTCAGACTCAGACAAAGTTTAAGTAGACTATGTCTTTTCAAGCAACTTTGCATACTTTGTTTTTGATAAAATTATCTAGACTGCCACTTGAAAAGGGCTTAAGTTTTTTGATCGATTTTTTTTAAATCAACAACTCAAAAAGGAAAAGACTTACAAAAAAGTAATGTATGAGTGACTTCTAGAAAATCGTTTTAACTTTTATGAAAAAAATTGTAAAAATTTTAAAATCGATTTTCACACGCTAAAAAAAATCTTTTAAAATTTAAAGCCAATTTGCAAAATATGGCTATCTTAGAATTGGACGAATTTTTTTTCTAAATAAAGGCAATATAATTGTCTAGAATTATGGAAATAGCTTCATATATTTAATCTATAAATCTTTCACAGACAAAGAAATTTCTTTGGAGTATTCTTAGAATCAGAAAACCTTTTAGCTGAAATAGGTACAAAGCAATGAACCTGTGTAACAGGTATTGTCTTTACGTGGCTTTATAACTCCTCAAGTTCTTCTGACATTTTTGCATACTGTTCAGCTGATATGAAGCAGAAATTTAGTTTTCTAATACTTTTATTTGTCTGTTCCATTGCCCAGTCATATAATTCCCGAGGAGTTTTGATTGTGTTTTCATAATCTTGAGCAAGGCTTGCTCTCTTTGCCATTCGCTTGAGAGTACCACCACTAGCATCACATGGAACTTTCACATGAGACGTTGCAAAGAAGTGCCATTCTGCTTTCAATCTGCTTGGACTTGAAATTGCACAAGCTGCCAAAGTTCTTTTTGTTCTTGTAATGGGCCGCTGCTCCATCTGACATGAACATATTTTTTGAGAAATATATTGAATTTTGTTTAATGAAATCTATTATAGCAATGTTGATACAACTGAGCTGCTATTGAGTCATGGGTCAATACTTCAGATATTATGAAAAAGCTTTTGTTTTCCAATTTATCGTCCTTCTTGTAATATACTTTTGGTAATAAACAGGATCAACCACCAGATTTAATTGTATTATCACTAGAGTTTAAAAAAATTAATAATTTATAAATAGGCCCTTTCCAAATGGTAGCCTTAATTTTTCAAACATTCAAAGACCCTTAAAAAATCTAAATTGTCATGATAATTAAATTTAATTGGCTTCTGTGAGGTTTAAGGACCAAATTATAAGACGAGTAGGCGCGATACACGGTAAAAATAGGACATGAAAAATTTGTTGTTAGAAAAACTTTTTTTTCCCTAAAAGATCATCTCGCGATGTATGGCGAACTTTCAGACAATTATATTGCCTTTATTAAGGAAAAATTTCGTCCAATTCGAAGATAGCCATTTTTTGGCATATTTACTTTAATTTTAAAATATTTTTTTTAGCGTGTCAGAATCGATTTTACAATTTTTACATATTTGTTCATAAAAGTTAAGACAATTTTCTAAAAGTCACTCATACATAACTTTTTTGCAAGTCTTGCCTTTTTAGAGTTATGTTGACATGAAAAAAATGTTTTTAGAAAAACTTCTTTTCCTTAAAAGTGCCCATCTTGCACTGTATGGCGAACTTTTGGACAATTATATTGCCTTTATTTAGAAAAAAAATCGTCCAATTCGAAGATAGCCATTTTTTTGCAAATTGACTTAAAATTTTAAAATATTTTTTTTTTAGCGTGTAAGAATCGATTTTACATTTTTTACAATTTTGTATGTATGTATGTAAGGTAGCCACCATCCCTTCTAAGACCTTGTCATGTATGCAGCTCCACTTAATAGCAAGATCAAATTGAGTTACCGGTTTGTATTCACAGTAACGCTGTGTGAAGGGCCAAAAACGGTGGGGCGGACCCGTAAGCAGAGACACTTACGCGAAACCCGCGGGAACACAAGATTCTCCTTCCAACGATACGATCCAACAAATCGAATAACCCAATTCGCAATACTTATTAAGCTTTCTACGGGATGGCTTGTTAAGAAGGGCGCGTCACTCGCACTGAAACTGTTGGAGTAGAATTCACAGCATCACAATCGAATCGGTAGGATAAAGAAAATGATACTGTTTGTTCCCTCCTAGACGCCGGTTGTCATACCACTCCATTGTCCAATTCCAGCTTGACTGGTACCCTGATGCTCCCTCCCTTCCCAATATATATTCAATATCATATCATAATATACAAAATATAGTGAATAAATATTATAATGATAAAAAATATAGTGAATGAATATTATAATGAAAAATAATATAATGAATGCACATAAGAATTAAAATAAAAATTCCATTTTTGAACCTGAAAGTTGAAATTGATTTAACATTATTTTACATTACTTGGGATATCCATGGATGATCTGAAATTATAAAGCATATAAAGAATAGTAAGCCTAGTCTCAAAGGTACTACAGTGATTTTAATCAAATAAATTTGAATGTAATAATATCACATACATAAAATAATAAACTGAAGTTATAATGTAAAATAATAATACGAGCAAGCCAGAAGAATATTTATCCGTTAATTAGCTGGTCATGCACTCATCGCAAGACTTCCGCTGTTGCAGCTTCTATAGGATTAAGAACTACTAAGGTTAGAATTTGTTTTCACAATAATAGTCAGAGAACATAATAAACGTAGGTACAAGATATATCTCACATCTACTGGTATGTTAATGAAAATAAAAATTAGATGTGTATTAATATCATAATAGTCTTGTAAATGCCGAAAACAGCTAACAATAAGGCGAAATCAATTTCATATGAGAATGAATAATGCCAAAAACGGAAACTTAATAAAACTACAAAAAAATTGACTTTCCGATAATTCTTGTTGTTCTGGACCCATAAATTATTCTTTATGTCTGTGAAATAGTAAATGAATGATTATAAATTATATATTTTTGGTGAAGAAGGAAAGAGCTTGGTAAATAAATAATTTCCAATGATGTAAATCCATAGGAAAATAGCTTATGATACAATGCAAAAATATATACACGGTGTTCAATAAGTTCGGATACACTTTCAAAATTTGTTAAAAAAATGAAAACATGTTTTTTTATTTTTTGGATTTATGTTATTGAAAGCTATGTTTACAAGGAACGTTTACAACATTTCTCTTGGAATGACCCCCCCTTTGTACTCCTTAACGAGCTTCAAACGTTTCTCGAACGCGTCGCAGGCGGCACGCACGGACTGCATGGGCATTTCGTCCCAGATTTTGAGAATTACCGTCTTGAAATGATCCAAAGTGCTGACCTTGTATTCGTTCAGCTTCGCCATCATATAGGACCAAACAAAAAAGTCGAGAGGATTCAAGTCCGGGGAGCTGGGAGGCCACAAAGTTTTGTCCAGAAAGTCGGTTAAATTGTCCCGACACCAGGCTTGAACCACATTTCCCGTATGGGCTGGTGCACCGTCCTGCTGGAACACGTAGTGCTCATCGCCGTAGAGGCTTCGGAGACTGGGGGCAACAACCTTTTCCAAAACCTCAGTTTTGTAGTACGCCGCGTTGATTTTGACGTTTTTTTCAATAAACACCAAGGGTAGCTTACCACGTTTGCATACTGCCCCCCAAACCATCACCGACGCGGCACTTTGGAACCGAGGGATGTTTATATTGGATTCAGGAATGCTGTCCCTCGATGGCGCCCACACCCGGTCATTTTGCACATTGTGCGGCTGCTGCAGCACGAACAGTTTCTCGTCCGAAAAAACAAACTCCTGACCAGCGTGCCGAGAGAGGATCCTCTTAGCTCGATCCAACCGCTTTTTGCTGGTAGCCTCCGAAACGCCATGGACCTTACGTTTTTTGTAAGGCCTGAAACCAAGGTCCTTGGTGAGTATGGTGTGAGCGGTTCCAATGGAAACGTTGAGATCTGCAGCCGTTTTTCCGGATTGAGCGGTTCTTTTTGCGCCGAATTCGCTCCCTCACGATCTTGATAACCCGTGGCGTCCTCGCTGAACGCGGCCGACCGGATCTCGCACGGTCATTGGTCGAGGACGTCTCCCGGTATCGCCTGATGGTCGTGTAGACAAAGTTCCGCTTGACCCCATGCGATTTCAGCAGCCGGAATATATCGCCGGGTCGCTCACCGTTCAAAAAACGCTTAATTACGAAGTCCCGATACTCTTTCATCGCGCGTAACAAACAAACAACAACTAACAGAATGTCAACACCGCGCACATTCGGTAGCGTATGAATGAAGCTAAAGCTGACACCAATACCAATGCAGAATATGTACATGGCGCATACCTACGCAATGATGAAAACTTGTATTCGAACTTATTGAACACCGTGTATATATATATATATATATATATATATATATATATATATATACACGGTGTTCAATAAGTTCGAATACAAGTTTTCATCATTGCGTAGGTATGCGCCATGTACATATTCTGCATTGGTATTGGTGTCAGCTTTAGCTTCATTCATACGCTACCGAATGTGCGCGGTGTTGACATTCTGTTAGTTGTTGTTTGTTTGTTACGCGCGATGAAAGAGTATCGGGACTTCGTAATTAAGCGTTTTTTGAACGGTGAGCGACCCGGCGATATATTCCGGCTGCTGAAATCGCATGGGGTCAAGCGGAACTTTGTCTACACGACCATCAGGCGATACCGGGAGACGTCCTCGACCAATGACCGTGCGAGATCCGGTCGGCCGCGTTCAGCGAGGACGCCACGGGTCATCAAGATCGTGAGGGAGCGAATTCGGCGCAAAAAAGTACCGCTCAATCCGGAAAACGGCTGCAGATCTCAACGTTTCCATTGGAACCGCTCACACCATACTCACCAAGGACCTTGGTTTCAGGCCTTACAAAAAACGTAAGGTCCATGGCGTTTCGGAGGCTACCAGCAAAAAGCGGTTGGATCGAGCTCAAGAGGATCCTCTCTCGGCACGCTGGTCAGGAGTTTGTTTTTTCGGACGAGAAACTGTTCGTGCTGCAGCAGCCGCACAATGTGCAAAATGACCGGGTGTGGGCGCCATCGAGGGACAGCATTCCTGAATCCAATATAAACATCCCTCGGTTCCAAAGTGCCGCGTCGGTGATGGTTTGGGGGGCAGTATGCAAACGTGGTAAGCTACCCTTGGTGTTTATTGAAAAAAACGTCAAAATCAACGCGGCGTACTACAAAACTGAGGTTTTGGAAAAGGTTGTTCCCCCCAGTCTCCGAAGCCTCCACGGCGATGAGCACTACGTGTTCCAGCAGGACGGTGCACCAGCCCATACGGCAAATGTGGTTCAAGCCTGGTGTCGGGACAATTTAACCGACTTTCGGGAAAAAAGGGGGCCGGGTGGACGGTTTGTGGGTGGAGAGGTGAGGGAAGGGAACGAAGACAAGGAAGTAGGATGGATTAAGAAAGAAGGTAACAAAAAAAGGAGAGGAAACGCGCGGGTGCGAGGGTGGAGCCGGGAGGAGAGGGAGAAACGAAAGGAGGTAGAAAGGAGTGTAAAGAGGGGGTCAATAAAAGAGAAATGAAGAAAAGTTTAACAAAATATAGGTATCAAAAACTAAGGGAAAATGTCCGATATATATATATATATATATATATATATATATATATATATATATATATATATATATATATATATATATATATATATATATATATATATATATATATATATATATATATATATATATATATATATACGTTATGACGGTTCCCGCCACCACCATAGAGATGCAACACCAATAGTTCCACCCGAGCCCATAGCAAAAACAACCAACCGTGCTTGGCCCATTGCACGCGCATAAGGATAAAATGATGACACGCGCGAGAATTACCAAGCATGCGGACAAAGGTTTCACCGGAATCACGCCACATGGAGGAATGCCGATTCAGCAGACTTAGTTAATAAAAAGTGAAGAAAATCGAAATATCAGTTAGTTCTAAGTGTGATGTTGTAGCGATAAGTAAAAATCGTTAATAAATTTATTTTTTTATGCTAACCAGATTGGAAATAGCATAACTGGCGCAGTCTTGGAAAGTGTAGTGGAATTAAGTGCATAGAAATTTTCTAAGTGTCAATTCAAGAAGTGTCTTAGTGCAAAAATCGGATCATTCCTGACTTAGGGAACATAAGGACAGTGAAGTGAAGTGAGCATTGGACGAAAACTGAACTTAGTGAATATAAGAACAGTTTTACTTGAGTGACCGCACGAAAGCTAACTAAGCAACGTTCATCGTGAACAACTAGATCACCGGGAAACCGCTGCTGAGGGAACATCACGCAGTTTGAGTGGTTTAGAGCGAGGAAGGATCCACACACAGAACCCACCCCATTAGAGGAAACTCACTTGGACTCCAGGAGATGATCATCATTCTCTTGTAAGTAAACGCATTTTATTTTCTAAAAAGAAGAAAGTGCCACGAACAGCAAGCGCATTGTGAACATATAACAACTCTTGCATCAAATTTCATTATTCCCCGCGAGCGGAAAGCCGCAAGCAAAACATACAACGTTAGAAAAACAGACCCGCGAGTGCATTGTGAAGCATAATTCCTGCCTCAGATTTAATTTTGCCCTGCAATCGAAAAGCGTAGGCAAATTACACCACAGAACGAATTAGTTATATTTATTTTTGAGCAAAATGGATCGTGATTTAATTTCACCTGTTCCAATGCCAGACCTGGGACCGGAAGACCCAGACCTAGAAGAGGCTCCTCGACCGGTTCCACCACAACAACCGATCACGGTTGAAAGTTTACTCCAACACATAAGAACACTAACCGACAATCAAAATGAGTTGATCGGGCAAATTAGAAATATGAAATCAAAAGCCGAGGACCCATTTCTCCAATTCCGAACACCGGATCCTATTAAAAACTTAGCAACTTTTTCGGGCAATAAAAAAGAAACTCACGCTTGGTTGGAAGATGCAGAAAATACTCTTGCACTCTTCAACGCTTATACTAATCAACCCATCTACAGCCAGTTGGTAAGAGCTGTTAAAAATAAAATTATAGGTGACGCGAAGGAGATATTAATTGCAGCAGGTAACCCAAACAACTGGGACCAAATTAAGGAAATAATTTTAAACTCATACGGAGACAGAAGAGATTTGACGTCTCATATTCAATCATTATTCTACATAAATCAAGGAAAGAGAACACTTACAGAATTCTATAATCAAGTGAAGAAAATAGACACCTCGATTAAAGCCACAGCAGCTTTAATGGACGATTATAAAGCATCCACAAAAGCTATAAACAGCCTAATAAGCCTCATGTCATTAACACGATTTGTCGACGGACTAAATGACGAATTATCCATGCATGTCAGAAGTTATCGACCGCAATCACTTGAGGATGCGTATTCCATAACGATGCAGTACTCAAATGCTGCGTATAGACAGAAACTAAATAAGCAAACAACAGACGTCAAAACAACAAAAGCAAATACTTTTAGAAATGAATATACATCAATGAAAAACACGAATAATTTTGAGAAAAAAGATAACTCCGCATACTTCGCAAAGTCAAACACCTCTCAATAGGAATCATCAAAACTCAGATAAATGGAGAGTTTCAAAACAAACAAATGACGGAGATGTGTCAATGCGCACAGTTCAGTCAAGACAACAAATTAACAATAATCAGACTACCGATGAAACGGAAAAAGATACCAAAACGGATGACGTTGACGCTTCACTATTAGAACCAGGACAAAACATTTACAAAAAAAATAAACGTCGTATAAAAAAAAAAAAACAATAAAAAAATTTTAAAAAAATAAAACAAAAAGAACACCTTTTTTTTGAAACATATGGTGGGAATAAAAATAAAAAAAAGTGAAAAAAAAAATTTTTTTTTCTTTTTTTTCTGATTAATTGATGGTCCGTATCGTTGTCAGGAGGAGGAAAGGGACGGTATTGGGATAGTGGAGATAAATTAGACGAATAATTCATAAGGTAAATTTAGATGAGATAAAACAAAATATTGTTTACATTGAGAATTTAGCAAATACTATTAACATATCGGATCACTTAGAACAAACACTGCAATTCAAAATCAAGAAAGCATACGAAAAATTGTTAGGATTTTACCCAAAACGCGTCAAAAGAGGACTTTTTAACGCACTAGGAAAAGTAATTAAATTAATAGCAGGTAATCCCGATCAAGAAGATTTGGATTTAATTAATCAAAATGTAGAAACATTAGAACTTAACAGCAACAAAATCATTGACAATCAAATTAAACAAATAAAAATCAATAATGTTTTACAAACTACTATTAACAAAGTTTCAAAAACTCTTAGATCCATTAAAGAACACGTACAGATGCAGAACACAGCACTTAGGAAAGACCTAGAATTAATCAATTTAATTTTAAACATTGATATTCTTATAAAAACTTTGGAAGACTTGGAAGAACAAGTCGCTTTCTCGAAAACCAATAGCTTGAACAAAAATATTCTTGGTATAAATGAAAAAGACTATATTTGGAAATTCTTAGAAAATCAACAAATTGGCATAAAGTTTGAAGATGAAATTTATAAATTTGTACAATCAGTTGTTTCGTTACAAAACAATCACATCATTATAATTGTCAAACTTCCCATAATTGAACCGAAGCAGTACACATTGATGCAGTTGGAACCAGTCAACGTAAATGGAACGAGGATCGACACGAGCATCCGCTATGTGGCTTACAATCAACAGACATTCTATGAGCAGAGCGAAAAGTGTTTCAT
Organism: Aedes koreicus; assembly: GCA_024533555.2. NCBI lineage: Eukaryota > Metazoa > Arthropoda > Insecta > Diptera > Culicidae > Aedes > Aedes koreicus. Next base: position 27,024 of record JAHHFK020004260.1, read on the forward strand.
CTGTAATAATAACTTCCCAGTAAACGACGAATGTATCTTCAACATCCTAACTAATCAGAAAGCTAAATGCCCGATGTACAAACAACCAGTCCAACCAATAATCAAGGAAATCAGCACTGGTACCATTCTCATCGACACATACAAAGCAGTATTAATCCAGGATTCATGTGGAGAGTCTCAACTAATTTCCGTACCAACCATCATCGAAACAGGTAACTGCACAGTTACAGTGCAGAATCTTACGTTCAAAAGCAATACTAAAATCATAAATCATCACGAATATCTCACACCAATATTCGGCAAAGAGATCGAAATTATTAAACAGAAGACCGACATCAACGAGATACACCAAATGAATCTCGATAATTTAAAGGAAATTCAAAGACTTAAATTTCACATGACCAGCTCCCAGACACTTGGAGGAATAGCCATTGCCTCCATTGTCTTTTTACCCTTAACCATATTCTGCATTCGTAGATTCAAAAAGTCAACCAGAAGTCAACCTTATCAAGTCCAGAAGGAAGATACCATCACTCTACAAAAGACCAAAAGAAAGCCCGACATCAATCCATTGGGCAACACCCAGAAGACAGCAACCGTTTCAAAGGATGGGACAATCGGCCTGACAGAATCCCTCTTTCCCGCACCGAGGTTCGTTCTTACGAAAGGGTCAAACAAGCCAATCGAGGACGCTTGACACTTAGGGGGGAGACGTTATGACGGTTCCCGCCACCACCATAGAGATGCAACACCAATAGTTCCACCCGAGCCCATAGCAAAAACAACCAACCGTGCTTGGCCCATTGCACGCGCATAAGGATAAAATGATGACACGCGCGAGAATTACCAAGCATGCGGACAAAGGTTTCACCGGAATCACGCCACATGGAGGAATGCCGATTCAGCAGACTTAGTTAATAAAAAGTGAAGAAAATCGAAATATCAGTTAGTTCTAAGTGTGATGTTGTAGCGATAAGTAAAAATCGTTAATAAATTTATTTTTTTATGCTAACCAGATTGGAAATAGCATAACTTATATATATATATATATATATATATATATATATATATATATATATATATATATATATATATATATATATATATATATATATATATATATATATATATATATATATATATATATATATATATATATATATATATATATATATATATATATATATATATATATATATATATATATATATATATATATATATATATATATATATATATATATATATATAATATATATATATATATATATAATAATAAAAAAAAAAAAGGGAATAATAGATGTGGGGGTGGGGGTGGAAATTGCCAAACAAGTGGACATTAGCGTCGGAACTGTGCAGAGTATCAAAAAGCGTAACAATATCATAACGTTCAAGATGCAGTAAGCAGTTATAAGGACGGATTCACAGAAAGCTTCTTCGAAAATACGGTCACGGAAGTTGTATCACGTTCTCCTCTAAAAAACCGAACCAGCGCATTTTGATGGACGACGAGACGGACGTCAAATTGGATACTAGTAAACTTCCGGGGCCGCATTTTTTCAACGCTGAGCAGAGGACAGGTCTGCCGCCTGATGATGTGTGATACATCCTAACAGAAAAAAATGTGATAAAGGTTTTGGTGTGGTAAGCCTACTGTGGCTTGAAGTGTTCTTCATATTTCACAGCGGACACAATCAACGGCGAAAATTACAGAAAAGAATGCACCAAAAAACGGCTTCTACCCATCTACTGAAAGCATACGGGTCCCTCATTGTTTTGGACGAATCTGGCATCTGCTCACTACGCTTCTGCTACGTTGGAGATGCTCAAGAAGAAAAAGGCGATTTTGTCGCAAAATGACAAAATCCCCCAAACTGCCCTGAACTGCGTCCTACCAAAAGATACTGGGCCATAATTAAGCGGCATCTTAGAAAGATGGAAGAGAAGCAAGCTCTGTTGACTGCTTCAAGAAAATTTGGTCTGCAGCACCATGAAAAGTTACGGAGAAAGTTGTGCAGAATCTAATCGGAGGTATCAAGAGAAAAGTCCGAGCGTTCCTCAGATATGAGAAGTTAATATTCAAACTTCCGTGAATTCGGTTAGATGTATCTTGATTTTCTTTTATGTAAAGCAAAATTATGAATTTGTTCGAAAATATTTTCCTTTGAGAGACAGGTGTCCATTTTCTTTAATGAACAGCCCTTATATATTCTTTGGGCGTATTGTACACCGATATCCTCCGTAAACTGGGAAGCGCAAAACAAAAAAATAATTTAAAGATACAAGAAACCGTTTTCTTGTAGACTTATCACAAATACCTATATATTTCCCACTAATTTTGATTTCGTCCCACTGTGAGAGGTTTCATTGAGCGCAATCTACAAGGAAATAAAATGTCCATGTTTGGTTTGAAACCACATTTGCCGGGACAGCTAAAAAGTGACTTTAATGACTTTAGCGAAAACGGTGACACCTTAAGAATAATGACTAAGTCATTGAAAAGTGAAACTCTATCAACCCCGCGCAAGGTATCCTGTTTTATTTATTTATTTTGAATAGCTAATAAATACAACCCACCGCGCTGACACTTTCATATCCACAGTCGCGTAAAACACCGAAAAAACGGGATTCAAAATTGCGCACTCGTCGAATGCTAAGTGATTGCCATTATGTTCATTAAAATGTTCCCTGATTTGCTTGCTGGACACGCAAGCCGATGCATCCCTTTCAGTGGAACAAACTTGTTTGTCTCGACTCTCTTGGTGTTTATTTATTCAGATGGTGTTCGAAATCGTTTTTTTTTTTGTTTTACAGCTGGCTATAAAATTCGCGTCGGCATGTCAAAATATGGGTCAGAGATTCTGCGAAATCCAACGGCGATGCCGAAAACAAATCGTATTTGTTTTTAATCCGATAGTCATTAGCACAGAGTGAGTGGATTTGGCTATAGCCATCAAGAGAACTACCATCGTCAAGTGGCCAGATTGTCACCGATATGCACGGCTCAAACGGTGGGGCTCAATAGTTATTGACATTGACTTTGTTTCTTCAAGTCTCTCTCTCAGCTGCCCTGTTGCCATTGCTAGCTGCTGCTGCTGCTGCTGCTGCTGCTGTCCTCAAGACAGGGAGTCTGCTGCTGTGGCAAATAGTTACTAATTGGTTTGGTGAAGTGCGCTTAGTGACTCAAATCGATTAATGAGCCGAGTGATGCGGTTGATTGGATTTTGATCTTTATGTGATTTGGCGAGGTGGTGGTTCATGCAAGGTTCTTAGCGTCATTTATGGTTTCTGTTGGCAAACACAGAAGTACATGCAAATCATTTACCCCATAACAACATGATTAAATATAGTCATAAAACAGCCTTACCAATGAACTGGAAATAATCTCATAAGCAAGCTCGTTGAATTGTAATAATCCGTGTGTTTAATTTGCTTAAGTTGTTTTTATTAAGCAATCAGTATGGGAGAAATCAGGTAGAATAAGACTGGTAAAATGGAAACCTTCAAAAATATCTTTTGTGTTTGGATAATAACGTTCCTACTTGATAGTATTTTTGCTTCCAGCTTTTAATTGTATGGTAGACAATTGATAAAAAAAAAGAAATAGAGACGACCAGCAATTATCCGGAAAGTTTTAAATTCTAAAGGCGCCAATCACTGTTGTGAAGTGGTTGAAACATGTTCATAAAACTGTCATGATTTACCAGTTGAGTGAAGCGGTGTGTCTGTTAATGATGCAAACCACAGTCCGATTGACCATAAATGACTGACGTGTGATTCTGATATCCGTTCACCGTTGCTGTCGTTCGTCCATGCGTAGGTAGGCATGGTCATTTGTGTCACTTTTTTGTGACATTCAACAATGTTGTTTCTCACATCCCCTACCAGCCAGCATAGCAAATCGAATCACTGACCTTCCCTTCGCTGCTAAAATTTCGCTTCATCTTCTTCATCCTTCAGCCGACCCGCCGTCGCATCTTTCCCGCATATAGTAGGTCCCGTTGTCATCGACTTAATCGTGGCTCTATTGGACGTGGATTAAATTGATTTTATTATTGTTTGCCCTCTGTCCCTACCCCTCATATTTTATTAGTCCATTCGTCAAGATCTTTAGTGGTGGTAGCGATGGGACCTCTCAATCCTAAAGCACGTAAAGTAAACCATGCTGAAGGCAACGGACAGCGATAGTGGGTCGATTGAATCTAAGATATCAGGACGACCAGCCTTCAAGGTGGTTGGTATTGATGATTTACAGAGCATCCATGAAATCCAATTTGATGAAATTTGTCAGAAGCAGATAATTTTCCATCAACATGAGAGGCTCTAGGAGTGGACAGTAATTTATTGCTAGAACTAAGAGAATTGAAGAGAAAGCATTGATAGTTCCGTTTAGAGTAACGGCAGGTTATGAAAATTGAAAGATACAAGTTGAAAACGAGCGGAGGGCATATGAAGGTAGTATACAATCGGGCGCATAATCTTTTACCAAACTACCCCAGATGCGGGGTAGGCAAGGGGGGGGACCCCCGGTGGCCTGTAAAAGAGTAGGCGGCGGATGGGGTTCTCTTACTCCCTCTTGTTTTTTGTTCGTGTTCGCGTTCTGTTTTTTTCCCCCTCCCACTGCCTAACTATTTATTTCTGGTGGTTGGGTTTTTTTTTGGGGCGCACCGTTTTTTTCACATTTTTTTTATTTAAAGAAGGGGACAACAAAAGCGCGGGCGCTGTTGCTACCCAAAAACATGGCGGCAACACCACGCTGCAGCATCGGGGAAGAAAAAACACAAAAAAAAGCATATTAACAAATTCCCGGCAACCAGTATGTGACTGCGAAAGACAAGTTCGATGTTCCAGAGTCTTTCAGGAAACAGCACGTATCAAAGTTCCCCAAGAAATTCATGATTTAGCAGGGGATTTGTTCGTGCGGTAAACGGAGCCTTTCGTGACTACTTCAACTGTAAATGGCCAAGTATACACGAATGAATACCTGATAAAACGAATGCTTCCGTATCTCAAAACACACAACGTTCCTACAATTTTTTGGCTGGACCTAGCCTCTTGTCACTACTCCGAGGATGTTCTGGAGTGGTACAAGACTAATGGTGTCAATTTCGTGCCGAAGGATCTTAATCCCCCAAACTTTCCAGAGTTGCGGCCAATAGAAAAATATTGGGCAATAATGAAGCACGACCTTCGTAAGCATTCTAAAGTTGTCACTACAGAACAGGAAATGTTGACGTCATGGTTGAAAGCGAAAAAAATGTCGGTTCAAGCGTTGTACAAAATCTTATGCGTGGTATTAAGAAGAAAGTTCGGGCATTTGGATTTGGTAAAGAAATACAGTGAAATAAAAATACATAAACCAAAATTATACATTGTATTTTATTCCCTGAATATTTCATGACAATCGGTTGAGAGACTTGTTTTTGAGGACGAGTTTAAAGTGATGCAATTTAACTGTGGACACCCTTTACAAGCAATCGCACTCATACAATGTTGTTAGTTTATGTACGGGTTTCGGTGCTGGAAAAAAACATTTTCATGATCGGAAAGTAATTCGCATGCTATTGATAAGTACCTGCAACTGGGAATTTGATTCCATGGCTTAAGTTTAGAAGGTAGGTTCTGATCAAGGAGTGAGACAGCTCCTAATCACGAGCTATTTCTGTGTTGCTTTTGAAGTAAATCGAGTTACTCACATTGCTCAACATTTCTCACTGTCATCTGCTTATCAAACCGTGCATCACAGCAAGCCAATTTCGATCAATACGTCTATCATTCTACCTGTTGTTTTCACTGATTTTGCAGTCTGATGGCAATATTTGAACAAGTCGATTTCGGTTGCTGAGCTAATTGCTTCGATTATTATTCCAGTAGCATCGCGATGATTTCTTTAGATAGGGCAAGCATCTGACCTTCTACGCTGGATGAAAAGCTAGCAGTCTCCATTGTTCTGGATCTGCCAGTGAGTTAACGCGCTAGAAGAAATGGTTTCGATGCCTGATCTGATACGTGGTCTGGCCTAGGGTTCTATCTGATTAGAAATAAGCCCGACTGGCGCTGGATTAAGGGTATCTAGAGCTTAACACTCATTACTCAAGTGTTTTTAGTTGGTAGTGAACTATCGACTTCCTCATTGAATACGAAGTTTGCTCCATAAATAGTACTGATCAGTTTCGCAGCAAAAAATAAAGAAAAGATTCGAGACTCCAATTTAATCCAATTCAAATTAGAGCATGGGTGATAAGTTGGCCGAAGACGGAGCTAACGAAGTGATTTCAGAGAAAATTACTTACGCCAGAAGAGGACCTGCTCATTGTCCGGTAGATGGAAGAAATAAAACGGTAGCTTCTTATTTATTGTAAACCCGATCGCTTAGTTTTATTTTTTCCTAAAATTGTAATATTTGTTTAAAAATGATAATAATAGAAAATTTTTTTTGGGAATAAGGTGGTGTTTTTTTTTTAAATTTGTTTTATAAATATTTAAACAAACTATTGATTTTTTGTCTTTTGGAAGAAGAAAACGGGGGGAAAAAAACATAAAATTTTTACATTTCACATCTTTTTTTTTCCTCCGGTTAATTCCACTGAGGTTTGTATCAATTTCACTTCTACAGATATAAATTTTATCTATAACTTGCAAACTTCTTCAGTGTCTTCTATCTACATATTTTACAAAAAACCAATTTTTTTTTTGATTCAATTTTTTGATTTGATTGATCTTTTATTTAAAAACATTGAAATTGGACATTGCGAAGACCGGTTGCACAAGATATTATTCGTTATCGAATTTTTGAATTTCTGATCTAACACTTTTCATCAAGTTTCGGACAAGTGTTTTGTAACATTTTTTGGACGCTATTGCCCAATTTTTTTTTTGAACTCCTGCATTATCCTAGCTGAGCGTTTACCAGTCTTTTTGAAAACCCTCTTCACAATCGAACAGTAACGTTCTAAGGGCCGAAATGAGGGAATTTGTGGTGTGTTTATCAGCCAAAACAGTAGAGGGGTACTATGCTCATCATATGAAGGGCGGTAATCTCTTATGCAGACAATTAAACCGATAATTTCAGCTTTTATACACGAAGATGATCATTGAGGTGAAGTTAATCAAATAGGCAGTGAGTCAAAAGTGCCTCAATTTATTGATTACACGTTGGTTTATCAGGTCAACCGTATGTTCATGGAATGATTCTTTTATGATTACTCTGATACATTATCGAGAAAACAATAAAAATATATCTAAAATATTAAAATAATGAAAACGTTTCGTTAATTTTTTTTTGCTGTCACCTTCTATCGCCTTCAAACAATTGTTTTAAAATATGATAGAAAGCTATGAAATCATAGGAAAACCTAGTACAAAGCATGCGCTTACTATCCCAATATCCGGATATGCTCTGATTATTATAAACCTTACTTTGATATTTCTGGAAAAACTAATTTTCCGACAATGACTTCAACTATTTTCTCCATTTTCACTTCAACCAAGTCAACCTCATACTGAATTGATCAACCATCTGCTGAACTATGCCTTGCCATCATTGTTTGATCTCAGTGTGCGTAATTATATTTTCGAAACAATTTTCAAGTGTCAATACCACAATAATGGCTCGAAAGTACCTTAAAACCGTAGCCCCAAAGATCTGTTTTAAGTACACAGAGGAAGTCCTTTCGCACGTGGTTGCATCCGACGAACGTGATGAAATTTATATCCGCCAGGCTGCGCGTCAATACAGTGTTCCGTATGGCACTGTTTAAAACCGAATTCATGGATTGGGCACCGGAACAAAAAAACGGTGATCAGACCGTTCTGAAAGCCTACGAGGAACGTGATCTATGCGAGGTGATACCGATAGCAGGAGAATGGGAATTTCCTCTCAACAAGTCGGATATACAATTCATCGTACAAAGTTATTTGGACACAAACAAACGTGTGGCAAGAATCAAGAAAACTCTGTAACAAATCAACACTGTCTGCACGATTGTCTCAGAAAATCAACGAACATTTCGATAAACTCGTCATAATCCTTCGAAGTGTTCCTCCAGAAACCATTGTGAATTTCGACGAAAACAACTTCACCGATGATTCGGAGTCAAAGACAGAGGTTGTGAGAAAGGGGCAGAGACATGTCGAAAACGTTCTTGACCATTCAAAGAGTTCATTTTCGATCATGTTTGCGGTCTATGATGATGGAGCCGTATTGCCACCATACATCGTTTACGCTGCGTTACATCTGTACCCGGCCTGGACTCAAGGAGGCCCGAAAGGTGCTCGTTATAATCGAACTAAATATGATAAGGTTGCGATTTACCTATAACAAAAAGAAAACACTCATATTTATTCTTACACAGCTCGAAAAAGCAGTGTGAATTTCTGTTCAATATCATGCACATAAATGGAGCGTCACAAAACGTACAAACAAACTTTGTTAGAACTATTTCATGCAAGTTGCTGCTTCGTGTGCAAAGAAATACAATCTTACATGCTCTGATATATACATCACAATGAAAATACAAATTTTTTTTTCTGTGTATGTTTCAGGATGGTTCGATACGATGGTATTTAAAGATTTTTTCCACACAATAGCTTTGCCAAGAGCTTCAAGAGCTTGAAAAACGATGATCCAAAGGTGTAATTGGAGATAACGTTATCGTACAAAGTCTTCAAAAGTTGTCTTCATAACAATATCCGATTTGTGTCCCTGCCTTCAAACGCTTCTCATATTTTCCAACCACTAGAGGAGGCGTTCTTCAGGCCGTTGAAAAAATCAAGGTCAAGAGACCGTTCCCAAAATCGATATCTTGGTTTGCCGAAGGCTGCCTTGGATGACATCCAGAATTTACCCTCTCAATAAGGTGATAGTTCTGAAGCAAATCCCAGACACTCCAATCAACCCAAATTGCTCACACGGCCAGCCATTTTAACTCAGTTTTCAGTCGTTTTTGACTCACTTTCGGCAAAAGTGGAGTCACTCAAATTTGAGTAAATGTAACTGGGATTGACAAGTCGACAAACCTCAAACATCCATCTGATTTGAGTCGATGTTTTTGATATGTCGACTTATCAATCCCAGTAACATATACTCAAATTTGAGTGACTCCGCTTTTGACGAAAGTGAGACAAAAACGACTCAAAACTGAGTTGAAATGACTGGCCGTGCACGCGAATGAGTTGGCGAACGATGAGAATATGAACAAAGATGAACGCAAATGAAAGTAAAGCAGGATCAAAGAAGAGAAGGATGATTCTCCGATCTCGTCTGTGAAACGCTAGAGAATGAACAAGGATCAAGGAAGAGTGTATTTTGACTACTAGGTCCAAGTTATCTTAGTAGAGTTTTCTTGATCAACTTCACCCTCAACCAGTGAACGCAAAAATTGCATGATAATTAATTTTAATTCAATAAATGCGAATGCATTTTAAGAAACCAAATATGCTGATTAGTATAGCGTAAAACGCTTCCGAATTGATATGATAGATAATAACAAAATAATGAAAATACACCAGAAAATTGCACTAAAACGAGATTATATGGGATGGATAAACATGTTTACATACTATACTTCTACTAGTGCAGCAAGTGGTATACTTCAAATCGCAGAAACATATTGCTTGCCATACCACAATTCGACCAATTTTTTCAACATGAATCGATCTGTACCCATCGCTTACATCCTCCCCTACGACGACAGTATAATAGTGGGGCTTTTTGAGTCCTCTTTCACAAAGGCCTCTTCGTCCATAAAGTGCACGCATCCGGTCGCTGCAAAAATCGCGAATATTCTGCACTTTGTATGTCGACTTTTTGCTTCTTATAGGTCGACAGATTGTTTCCTTTCATGATTCATTTCGAAGGTCGTTCCCGCTTTATTTGCCAAATCACGTATCGACGTTGCTTCGGGTTTCCTAATTAGATATACCTCTATCTGGTCCAGTTTCAAGTTGGATGATTTGGGTTTTCTGCCTCTTTCTGGCATTCCCAAACTTATTCATGATAGTTTTTACTCTTAGGTGATTAATTCCAAAGAACTTGGTCAATTTTCGCACCCTTCTTAACCGTCTTTTCTCCAAAAGCTCAATTTTCGCTTCATTTCAATGCACGAAATTTTCTGAATGAAGAAATTAAACCGTGCAAACAACTAAACAAACGAAAGATGACAGCCAAACGTACAGCATACTGTGATGAGCACATTAAAACCATCACAAACACGTGCGTACAACGCAAATGTATGTGGGGGGGTGGCTTTTTTGGGGGAAGTTGTTACTGGGGAGGAAAAAATAATATATTGTGTAAATAGGAGGGAGGAGACCCGTTGGTTGGTGGGAAAAAGGGGGGGCGTTATAGCCAACAAGAATGATATTGTTGGTTGATTATAGGCAATTTTGTTTCGAGGGGAGGAATTTAATTTGTGAATTGAAAAACTAGGAAAATTTAAATTAACACTTCACTTGATCACTTTTTCTAAAAAAAAACTGAAACACTTTTTTAAACTATCACTAGTAAACGCGAGCAAATTCCGTTAAATTCCACTACAGATAGCTTATCTTTTGACAGATAGGCCTATTTCGTCTGCGACTTACAGACTTCTTCAGTGTCGAGTGCTCGACTGGACTCCAGTAGTTTTTCAATTAAAATCGTTCTACTTATCGCTCGCAAAAGTGTTTTTTAAAAAAGTAACCAATGAAAGTCAGTTTTGGCATCATTCATTTAATTGTTTTTTCCTTTTTATTCCGAATGGGGGAACTTGGGGTTAACCCGGCGTAAAGGGTTGGGCCACCTCCGAAAATTGGGTTTTTTTTGCATTTTTACCCTTTTTTTTTTTTTTTTTTTTTCTTTTTTCATCCCTTTGGGGTGGGTTTTTATTGTTCCGGTATTTTTTTGGTGGGGGGGGTTGGGGGGGGGTGGGGGTGGGGATTGGGGTGAGCCTAGCACGTCCTTCGTGTAGTGGCATGATGCCAAATCCGACCAGAAGATCGTTAGACCGTCGTGAGCCTTCAGGAGAGAGAGAAGCCGCTTTTGGAGACACTCTTCCAAATACACCTGTCCATTCATGGTGCTTGCGGTAACGAAAGGTGTACTCCGCTTTACGCAATTACAAATCACTTGCCAAATAAAGAACTTCTTGGCAAACTTCGACATCTTCTGTGTCCGGAGGTTCTCGGAAACATCACACTTATCCTTGGCAGTCAAATACAGGTTTCCTGGAATCTGGTTGAAGTCCGCCATCACATATGTCTCGTCATCCATTACACAGCAGTGTGGTCTCGTTAACTTCTGGTCGAACAACTTCCGGGCACGGCTTTTTGCGACCGTATTCTGTTTCTTGTCACGGTTTGGGGACTTCTGAACCTTGAACGTACGTAGTCCAGGTCGAGTTTCGGTATTCAGCACGAAAGTCTTGCTCACATGCAACTTTTTAGCCACTTCTCGAACTGAGGCGTTTGGTTTCCGTTTAAAGGCTCCAACCACTCGTTTGTGATCGTTCTCGTTGACCTGACGCCTTCTTGTACGGATCTTCGCTTCCGATCACGTCCGAAGACGTTCTTCGAACCGTTTTATGATATCAGACACCGTGAAATTTACGATTCCCAACTTTTTTCCGATGGCACGATGCGACAAATCTTTATTCTCAAAGTACCCGTGCTAAAATTTTTCGCGCACGCACTGTTTGAAACCATTTTGAAAACTTTTGCGCACCTGATGAAATCAACTCCCATAGTGTAAACAATACACATTAAACTATGTCTACGCAAAATTTCTTTTAATTTTACCCAACGGATCAAAAGATAGAGCAATTTGAGTGTGTGCGGATTTTAAACGGTACACTCTT
>JAHHFK020004261.1:0-46554 GCA_024533555.2 Aedes koreicus
CATCTTGATGCGTGTAATTACTGCACAATTCGACTACAAAACTAGACTCGAGAAAAAAAAAACATCGTCTAACTAATTGAATGGATGCTGTTCTATAACTCATTCCCATTGAGTCACTGCTGCATTGCTCACATGCATGTGGTATTGAAATGTGGAACACGAGTTCATTACTGCTATGGGTCCCCATGGACCCAACCCGCGACTGACTGCTGCCAGACTTATAATCAATCATATTGAGTACACGTGAGTAGTAGCTGTACTTTTGGCTCAGAACATCACTTAACTCAACCATCATCGTTGGATCGGATCGCACCGATGAAAGATTCTTTCGATGACCTCCAGAAGTAATTTGAATTGCAAATCAACTGCAGCGAAGGCAACGGAGGCTCGTTAGGGTAAGATTTTTGCTGAGGTGCGTAAATAAAATCTCCATTTTTCTCCAATTTCACGTGGATGCAGCACTCTTTTTTTTGTCATGCTAGATTGAGGTTTCGTCAGAATTCACTTAAACGTGCTCTTGAATTGAAGAAGCTGAAAATCCGTTAACGATTCCTGGGATGAACATCAGCTCGGCGTAGGATTAGTGTAGATGTTTTCATATAACCAGCCATTATTGGGAAATAGCTTGTGCTTGATGAGGTGACATGGATGCTGTGTTGCTTGTATGACTACCTGCATAATCAGCTGGTCAAACCAAACCGAACTTGCATTGTACGCCCGGTCAGGTCTTTAAGGTCGAGGCGCATTCTTTCGATAGCATCAGCCTGCAGTCGCCTCCTATGACCACGACGCGACGGTGCGCCGATGAGACGCTCGTTTGTTCGTCGCTCATGCCTCGGGCGTTGAAGATGGCTGGTTATAAAAATTAATTGAATTAAAATTACAAAGTTGAGGGATTATGTAACCGTGGGAAGGGTTCGCGACAAGAAAGAATGGCCCGGAGGGCAAATTGTGTGTATGTAAATATTTATTTATGATGATAGCTACAGCACAATGAAAATTATGCTTGCACTTCTTGTGTTGGCGCACGATTGAAAGGCGGATTGATGAACCGGATGGTGTGGTTTGATTGCGTGGTACCTAGGTACAAGATATCATCTACTGACGGCATACTTCTGGATTTCAATGAATCAAATTCGGAGGTTATTGTGTTACTGGGCGATCCATGATATGGGTTTGTTTGAACATATCATAAAATTATCTAGATAACGAACTATTTGTTTGCTATGCTGAGATGTAAAATGCATGAATATTCAGCTGATAATCAACAGCAGAAGAAGAAAAACCTTTTACCTGGCGCGGTTACGATACACCATTTCATCTCATGACCACGTAACACTCACCTTCTTTAACCTTCTCTCGTGAATGGAAGATGACTCGGCCAAAATCTGGGTTATCGCGTGAGAAGGCATCCAAATTTTCACACATTTCCGGCGCGGTGCTTGGTCAGTCGGCTACCTTAAAAATGTGTATAGCTTTTTTACCCCGAAAATTCCCACATTGCGCAAAATTTGTAGTAGCCCTCGCCAGCGGTTCATATTAGAGCATTACCCACATTACTGTCAAACGTTGCTTTAACGAATGCCGTGCCGCCGCACTTTGTTACGTGTCATAGTGAGAGAGAGGATATCGCAATTTGGCGGAGCTAGAAAGAGGTTGAACAGAAAATAAACAAAACAAAACGGTGCCACCGCCCTCTATTTGATGACCAGGTAGTCGGTTTGAGATCAATCTTTTCCAATGTTTCAGGCCAATAAACTAAAACAAAGGGTTTGGTATCGCTAAGACTTTATTCCTTGGCTGGAATAATCAAAGTGATGCGCATTTTCCGTTGGCACTGTGAGTCGCTTTTTTTCGGCAGCTATAAACTAGCAGTCAAAAATATCGACTCACTTCGGAAAGTATTGCTACTTACACTTGAAAATTGCATTTACTCAAAAGTATCGACTCACCTAGAATAGTAGAATTTATGATACAACAGGGGATAGACAAAATGATCGGGACAGGCAAATTTTTGATCAACTTTGAAGTGCTCCAACTTCATGCGATATAATCCGATTTTATTTCGCCAAATAGCATTCGACTGGAAAATTAATGCAATTTTCTATCTTGGCAACATAATTGAACATGACCCCCGGACACCGGAGTTGTTCCGGGTTTTCGGAGAGGTCATCTCACATGTTGAATTTGTGATGAGATTTTGTACAAGTTGCTGTTGTCAAACATTTTTTTAGCAAACACACGAAAAACTAAAATATTCACCAAGCGAATGAAATGTCGATTACAAGAATCGGCCTTAAATTGACCAAGATATGACCATTTCCGTGGAACAGGTTCTGATAAAGGGTCCTGGATGCGGTTAACTCTTTATTTTTCTCAAAACATGCCATGTGACACCTGTTTCTTCTTGGTTTTTCATCAAAAACCTTATTATAAACTTAAAGTGGATCCTTGACCATATTGGCCACTCCCGGAACCACCGGAATGTTCTCGGGGGAACCTGTAGTAGGGAAAAGTTAGGCATTTATCCCAAAAAATGCCGTGCGGCAGCTCTATCTTCATGATTTTTCATAAATATGATATTAATAAACTTCAGAAGGCCATTGGATACAACCGGAACCACCGGAACGATCACGGGGAAACCTGTAGTAGAGGCCATTTACGATTTTACTCCTAAACATATCGTGCGGCAGCTCTATCTTCATTAATTTTTCATAATTATGATTATGATAGACTTGAGAAAGCCATTAGCTACATTAACCACTCCCAGAACATTTTTGGGGGAACCTGTAGTAAGGATCATTTACGATTTTACCACAAAATATGGACGATAAGATTCACTGGCTAGCCTGATCCTGATTCCTGGTACCTCTGAGGATCAATTGATTTAGCTTTGGTTCGGATAAGCAAGCAATAATTCGATTCGGTATAGGGAAGAGTGGGTTTTATTAGTAGCGAGTTGGTGCTCCATCCACTTCCAAGACGGCTTCAATCCGCTTGGGGATGGAGCTGTAGAGGGTTTGAATGACGTCCAGTGGTATTTTATACCACTCGTCGATCAAAGTTTTCTCCAATTCCTTCAAGGACGAAGGGGGTGGGAAAGCATTCCAACTCCTTGCTTCCAATATTGACCACAATGGTTCAATGATGTTAGTGTCCGGTGACTGAGCAGGCCACTCAAGGTGATCGAAATCACTTGCGTGGTCCTCATAACACTTTTTAATGGATTTCGCTGTATGAATTGAGGCATGGAAGACGCCGTTCCCCTCTGGGAATGTGGATCGCATCATGGGAAGCACCTAGTCGAAATTTCAAAATGATAATTCTTTGAAGTGTACGTCACCAACAGTTGAAATACCTTCTCATCCAATATGGTCCTGTAGTGCTCAGCCTTCATTTTGCCTTTAACGGCAGCAATTGGAGCAATTCCATGCCAGAAAATGGGGCCCCAGACCATAACCGATCCCCCACCATGCTTTACAGTGGGAAGCAAGCAATCTTTGTCGTATTCCTCTCCTGTACGCCACACGTACACCCGCCCGGTTGTTGGGAAGAGTGTGAAAGAAGATTCATCTGAATTGACTAAAGGGTGTCCACAGTTAAATTGAATCACTTTCAATAAGCTGTAACATTTCTCCCTTTGGGTTGATTTTAACGAAATTTTGGGTGAAATGACCTCAGCGTGTATTGTTTACAATGCGTGAGTTTCATTGTGAAATGTGTCGTCGTTTCGAAAATTGAGTCGAAGGAACAGCAAGTGCGTGAGAACATTTTGCACACGCACCTCGACAACCCACTTCTTTCGCACCGATCGATCGGAACGATGTTGAAAATTCACCAGTCTACAGTGTCTCGTCTCATAAAATGTTTCGGTGAACATTTAACTGTCGATCGGAAGAAGGTGAGTGGTAGAAAAGGTGTTCCGTACTGTGTGAAGTATCACAAGCGAGTGGTTGCTGCCTTTAAACGCAAACCCAACTGTTCCGTTCGGGATGTCGCGAAATAGCTGCACTTGACCAAAAGTTCCGTGCAGAAAGCCACGAAACGAGCCGGGCTCCGTTCATTCAAAGTTCAGAAAGCTCCAAACCGCAATGAAAAACAGAATAGGACAGCTAAAACACGTGCGCATAAGCTGTATACACAAATGTTGACGAAACCACACTGCTGCATCATGGACGATGAAACACACGTAAAAGCGGACTTTAAACAAATTCCCGGCAACCAGTATGTGACTGCGAAAGACAAGTTCGATGTTCCAGAGTCTCTCAGGAATCAGCAAGTGTCAAAGTTCCCCAAGAAATTCATGATTTGGCAGGGGATTTGCTCGTGTGATAAATGGAGCAAGCCTTTCGTGACAACTTCAACTGTAAATGGTCAAGTATACATGAATGAATGACTGAAAAAACGACTGCTTCCGTTTCTCAAAACACACAACGTTTAAGGATGTTCTGGAGTGGTACAAGACGAATGGTGTCAATTTCGTGCCGAAGGATCTTAATCCCCCAAACTCTCCAGAGTTGCGGCCAATTGAAACATATTGGGCAATAATGAAGCACAAACTTCGTAAGCATCCTAAAGTTGTCACTACAGAACAGGAAATGTTGAAGTCATGGTTGAAAGCGAAAAAAATGTCGGTTCAAGCGTTGTACAAAATCTTATGCGTGGTATTAAGAAGAAAGTTCGGGCTTTTGGATTTGGTAAAGAAATACAGTGAAATAAAAATACCTAAACCAAGATTATACATTGTATTTTATTCCCTGGATATTTCATGACAATTGGTTGAGAGACTTGTTTTTGAGGACGAGTTTTAAGTGATGCAATTTAACTGTGGACACCCTTTACATTCCACCACTGGGCTTCTGTCCAAGCGGGATAGAGCTTACACCAGCGCTTCTTCTTTGAAGCATTTGGGGGTTTTTTGGGGGGTGGGGATTGTTGTTTGGGTATGCAGGTGTTCTTTCCCGGAGGCCGGGTTGGTAGGTTTTAAAAAAGGTTGGGGGGGCGGTGGTTTTCCAAATCCTCCTATCCGTTTCAAGGTCCGCTGCTGTCAATCACCAAGTTTTCGTTTCCTGCCAGTGCTTTTACCGGGTGAAAATTTTCCCGCCTGATATTCCGCCATTCCGCTATTAACATCATTGAACAATTGTGGTCAACATTAGGGGTTCAGAATGTTTTCCCACCCCTTCGTCCTTGAAGGAATTGGAGAAAACTTTGATCGACGAGTGGTATAAAATACCACTGGACGTCATTCAAACCCTCTAAAGCTCCATCCTCAAGCGGATTGAAGCCGTCTTGGAAGCGGATGGAGCACCAACTCGCTACTAATAAAACCCAATCTTCCCTATACTCAATCGAATTATTGCTTGCTTATCCGAGGCTAGCCAGTGAATCATATCGTCACAACAACTCCGGTGTCCGGGGTACATGGCCAATTATGTTACCAAGATAGAAAATTGCATTAGGTTTCCAGTCGAATGCTTTTTGACGAAATTAAATCGGATAATATGTCATGAAGTTAGAGCATTTCAAAGTTGATCAAAAATTTGCCTGTCTCGATCATTTTGTCTATCCCCTGTATATCTGGGAACCTTGATAACGTGCAAAAATTCTGACCTAAGAAGAAGGTCAAGAGCTTCCGGAAGGTGAAAAGTATGGTTTGAAATTCGGCCAGTACATGGCGCTAGTTTGCATGTAAAAGTGTGCGTTTTTTAACAAATTTATATCGTGATCCCGAAGTCCTAGAAAGTTTTAACCTTCAGCAAAGTCGTTCAGAATGTCAAGGGCTTCCAAAAAGTAGCGAATACTGTTGGAAAAACGGTCACTACACGGCGCTAGTGGGCATGTAAACGAGAGCATTTTTAACAAGTTTATATCGTGATCAAAGTTTGTATTAATTAGTCAAATTCTTTTTCTTTTTCAAGTTCAGTTAATACAGAATACAGGAGAAATATTCAGCTAAGCTTCCTTTTTACCGAATGCGAATTGCCGGCTCTTTCGTTTAACACCTGCCATAAGATTTTGTACAGTCTCCTTGTCCACTTTATCGCCCACAACAGCTTTTTGAGTCTTCTTAAGGTTCCGCTTGACGATGGCCCAATATTGTTTGATTGGGTGGAGCTCTGGCGTCTTGGGAGGGTTCTTGTCCTTGGGCACCACTTGAACGTTGTTGGCAGCAAACCACTCCATGGCCTTTGTTCTGTAATGGCAAGATGCCAAATCCGGCCAAAATAGAACGGAACAACTGTGTCGCTTCAGGAAACGCAGTAGACGTTATTGTAGGCACTCGCTCAGATAAATTTCCTGGTTGACGGTTCCGGTAGCAATGTAAACGCTGCTCTTCAAGTCGCAGGTACAGATGGCCTGCCACACTTGATATTTCTTCGCGAATGTGCTTTAATGTGCTTGAAAGTATCTGCCACCTTTCCCCGTCCGGTTACCGTATAACATTCCTGTCCAGGGAGCTGTTTAAAGTCTGCCTTGACGTTAGATTCATCGCCCTGTACCACGCAATCAAACTTCGTCAGTATCCTTGTGTACAACTTTCGCGATCGTGCTTTGGCCGACGTGTTTTGTTTATCGTCGCGATTTAAAGTCACCACTTTCTTGTAAGTAGACAGTACAGCTCGTTTCTTTGCTCTATCCACGGTTGAAGGCGCCACTCGCAGCATCTTTGCGACATCTCGGACGGAGAGGTTGGGGTTCCGCTCGTAACAGTGAGCAACTCTTTTTGTCGTCGCTGTGGCCTCCAGCTTTCGATTTCCTGGCTGTCGACAAACGTTCACCGAACACTTTTAATACGTTGGTAAAAATTGATTTAGCCACATTCAACAGGCGTGAGAGTAGTTTGGATTTTCGCCATGCACGTGCAAAATTTTGATGCGTTGCTTCTCTTCCTTCGACGACATTTTGATAACTGAAGTGTTAATCTCAAAATCAAAAAAAGGACATGATGTTACACGCACACATCTTCAAAATGGGGGGTGTGTAAAGATTTTTAATGCACGGTGAAAGGAAATGCGTCAAGTTTAAGTCGACCAAATTTTGATCGAAACACCCTTTAATCCGCTCGACTAGAATTCTGTCTCATCTCAACTTATCACCCCTATTGAAAAGGCCAACGCACTAGGTCAACGCTTTGTGAACTCACACAACCTTGACCTGACCTATCATCTTATTAACTACAAAAAAAAACAACCTTGACCAATCTATTGTGAACCCTCATGAGTCTACGGTTACGGATGCAATGTCTACAGTCGCCAAAACACCCATAACTGTCCCTGACGATAGAAGTTTATCGACTGATGAGGTGATAGCTGTAACTAGAACACATTTCATTACATAGAATTTTTTTAACAACATGTCTTATAAAATAATACCTCTGAATGAAATTTTATCTTTGATATTTGGAATGATCTATTCTGTTTCCAGCTTTTCCAGGACTAGTAAAATATTAAAAAATATCTAATTTTTATTTTTTCAGTAACAATCCAGTGGATGTCAGATATATTATGTACATACTCATATTATATTCTAGTACTGTAGCCGCTTTTTACATGGTCAAGTAATTTAAATTGTGTCTTGAAATTCCATGTACATCATTCAAGTTTGAAATTTGTGTAAATAGCATTTTTGTCTTTAATGATATCTTAATTTTTTGTGAGAGAAAAGTAAGACCTTGTAAAGAACGTGTATTGTATGTGTATTTCTGTTTTTAATTCATTTCATATTTGATCAGCTTATAAGAGCATATGAGTCCTATACGAATAACAAGCAGTGAAAGATGAGTTTTAAAGTTTTAGTCATTGAATATATGATACAACATAGAGACTGGTATGCTTTTATGATAAGTTATTCAAGTTTTAAACTACTATTTGCACTGATGGTGAGTTCTTATCACATCACATCACTTGGTTCCAACTTTTTCCACACTGAGTTCCGGATATTACGATTTTTATTAGGCTTATTTCCTTCGTTCCACTGGAAATCTTGAGATTCCACCTAGGCAGTCAAAACCAAATAGGATTCTTTGCTCCACTCAGCCGTGATTTTATTGCGGCTCCACCTGGGGATCTTCGCTGGCACAATACGTCTTGAGTCTCCATCGCTCTCCTGATCGTCGGAAACCCCAACTGAGTCGTCTTCTGTCAGCAATTCGGACATGATTGATAATGAACTTACAACAAATTATTAAAAAAATAACATATTAGTATGATGTATGATGTATGATATGTACTACCACCCATTGTAGCACGGAAACTAAGTCCGACAGCAATGGGCTCTCCTCTCTGTTAGACTTGATCAAGCTTTAATAACCACTGATTATCCGAATCATGCCGTTGTATGAAGGGCCAAAAACGGGTTGGGTGGATCGATATGCAACATCACTTATACGTATCCACAGAGATATAAAGAATCTCCTTCCAACAACAAGATTGAACAATTGGTCAAAAGAGCGAGCTATCTAACATGAGGATGCCCCAATGGGCGGGGAGAAGAGCCCGCCCTCTATTCACAAACTGTTAGCAATGGAGAGTTGGCATTCCCACTCTCCCCATCCAGAGTGCTTCAATCGGGTGCCCTGATGGTCCCTCCCATTCCCATGAAATATATATAAAGGTGTAATATTTATGTAAATCAAAATACTACAAGCATTCGTATCTATAATATATGATCTTCATTCGGTTGAACCTGAAATGCAAGAAATGTTGTAAAATGTTAAAGTGTAGAGTTCTGTGGTTCGCGCTTAAGCACGTTTTCGTTCGTTTTCAGCGATAGCAGCATTTCACCAAAATCCTGATTTGAGGTATCCTGAAAAATTTTATTAAATCTATTGAAATTTTACAAAACTAACATTTATACATTTTAATTTACTGTTGCCATGGTCACTATTTGCTACTTGATGCTGATTTTATAATAACAATCCGCTTTTATTTTTGCTGACCTAATAATTATTGCTACCGAGTTAGGAATGGGATGATTTAAGTGGAAGGGAGTTAAAGATAAATGGGCAAAAAAACATTAAGTAATGTTTTAATCATCTTTGAAATAAAATCAGTAAAACAATATTACGAAACATAATGATATTGTGAGTTATGATTAAGTAATGACAAAGATTGAAATGTAAAATCAAACACTAGCCAAATGGCACACAGCGCTGCATGAATCAGATCAGCTCAGAATTGGTAAAAAGTCCATTTGTAAACCGGAAAGGAAAAATACATTCAGCAATAAGTGCAACAGCCTACCACAGATTTCGAAATTTTCAAAAGCCTACCACAGCTGTAATTTTCTGCGTTATATACTGGACATATAAGGAATGCTAGATGTCATAAATTGAATGTATGTTTCGTGTTCAAGCCAGATACCGCCTAAATCAGGTTTGTTGCATGAAAATGTGAAGGTCATGATATGATGGAAATAATACGATGTTGTAAAGAAATACTACATAATGTACATATAATAATTAAATGCCGCTATTTTCCTTTTCCGCTGCGATGTTAGATGATTGAAACTCTAAAATAGCGAAAATTCCAACGTGATATAATGAGATATAGTTGATCACCTGGCATCCTAGCAAACTAGCAAAGAAAATTTAGGCAAATAAATTTCATACGAGTATGATTACTGCCCAAAAACGGAAACTCAATAAATCCAAAAAAAAAATGAAAAATCACTTCATAATAAAATGTCATGCTGAAATACTCAAAAATAAATTGAGCCTTTATTTGAGCTCCATGCTCTCAAGATAAAAGGTTCTGGAATGCAAAGCGTGCTGAAACTACTAATAAAATGAGAATGGAAAATATTTACTGTGATTGACAGGTACGATCCCTCACTTCGCTATTGTCAAATTGACAACATTGCCCATGCTACGCCAACCAGCGTCTCCATGTTTGGACTGCCATGCTGGCAGTCTTTTGTAATCATATGGCTCGTGGAATTAAAATAATAACATATTAGATAGAAAAAACACTTCACACAACCTATCGAACGGATACAACTGACGGATGTTTACAAATTGGCTGCTATCATCCGTGCAGACGTTATGAATTTGCTCATGTTTGCCACTCAAGAATTTCCAGAGTGTCAATGTTTTTACTAGTATTGAGCAAACATATTTGACAAACCATATTTAAGGGCATCACACTATTTGACAAATTGCCCAATAATTGGAACGACAAACAGAAACCAAATATTTGCCATAGCAATATTTGGTCAAAAATATTTGGCCGTCGCACGTTGGTCAAAAATATTTGTCAAAATTTGCCAAATATTTGGCGTTTCGCCAAACAGTGTGATCTCAGCTTACACAACAGGGTTACTACGATTGGCGATGCATAGAAGAATTTATCATAAGGTAGCAGGAAAACACATGGACAACTGCTAAAATCAGTATATATTTTTTAATGCGTTTTTTTATATACGTTAAACCTTTAATCCATTCTGAGGAAAATTTACAATCGATCCTTAATTATTCAATTAAGTTGAACCAATCAAAATCTACAAAAGTTAAATTGATGGTTTAAACCCAGTTTCCGAGCATAACTCTCGCGATCGGACAAAAACATTGTAAGATCCATGAAGAACAAAGGTTCATCGCTTAAACTCAACAAACTGAATGTTAAACTGCACAGCAGTATTTTGTTTACTTTCCTTGCACAAAGCGTTCGGTGAATCACGCCAGAATCTCAACGTCTGCGGTTGGTCTTTTTGCCATCATCAACAATGTTCTTGGAGGTACTGTTTATATCAAACTTACCTACATCTGCCACTCGGCGCGTGTGAAGTAGATTTGCATAAATTTACATACAATCATCCATCTTGTGTGGACTTTTCTTACACATCAAACGGCGCTACTGGGGTCCAACTGTTGCTGCTGCTCTTAGAGCTTTATGATTAATATGATGAAATTGTAGCGTGCAATTATAAGTAGCAAAATACGTATATTTATAAAAAAGTGGTACTTGACTCCAGCGAGGCGAGAAATATGAGCTGTGTTCGTTTTTGTTCCGAAACTTTTTTTGGTCAGTAGGCAATTTACTCGTCAAACGGACACGAGGGGAAGGGGCCTCAATGCCCGTCCACTTTGTCAAATGGGCGACATTATCTACTTAATGGTGGGCTTATCTTGAGGAAAAGAAAAATTGACCCTTCATTACAGTGCGAAGACGGAGCAGCGCGTACGAATCAAAACCAAAACATATTTCAGCCAAGAGATGGACCACCACGTGGTGCAAGAGCCTCTGCTGCGAACTGCTCAATCCATCATCGTGTACTTCGTTCCGTACTCCAAACTGACAGCTCAACCTTCTTCTCGATTACTTAATCCACGGTACACCGTTCCATATAGCAGGTCCATCATGGCGGCTGGATGACGGCTTGGATCGAGTCAACAAATAGAGTGAGAGGTTGCATTCCATTCTCCATTCGGGGCCAAGAAGACTCGATGCTTATTTGCAGAATTTCACGTTTTATCGGTAATAAATTTTCCCATCCCCATCGGGATGTGCAATATGCGCTCGTCGTCGAATGGTTTCTCCTTCTAGCGCACGCTGCCGTTTTATTTTATTTTATTTTATTTATTTTTTTTTTTTATTTTGGGATGATGCGAATAGCTTGCTCGATAGCGTGAAATTAATGCGCTTGTAGGTAAACCCGTTTGATGCTGGTTTTGTGATCAAACTACATTGCAACAGAACATTGAAGAAGAGTTGGTCATGCAGCGATGCATCTCTGTCGAAATTGCTGGATGCTTATCAAGTGGTGAGAGTGACTGTAACACACTTGCTGTGGGATCTTTCGACTTTACTAGTCGGGTGATGTAAAACAGTGACTGGTATTCTGAAATAGGAAAGTCGTGTTCTCGATTTGAAAGAGAGAGGAAAAACATTAGGTGCGATTAGAGTGGTAGAGTCATCAATATAATATTTAAAAGTTTCTGAAGTATCTAGAACGTGGAAATTCTTTGGGAAAGATAAAACAAACAAATCTCCGTTGAGAAAATTGGTCGCAAATAGTTGCTTTGGCATGCTTCTGTGTTCCCTTTTATCAAGGAAAGCATACAGATCGCTGGAAAAGGCTAACTATCAACTGTTAATGAAATAATCTTACTAATCATCTGAAAATAACAAGAATCCTGACCAGTTGTTGTAAATAAAATGTACTTTGACATTATTTCCATAACATTTCATAATTTTCATCATGATCATATTAAACAAACGCAAAAGTAAACTGGCATGAGCGGCATGTCATGACATTTTTGTATTGTTTTCTACTATTTGTACTATTTATATTTCTGCCATAAACCAATAGTTTAAAAACAGTTAATATGGCTCTAAATTTCGTTGGCTACTCCATACATATTATGTTCATAACATGGAATCAAATAATAAGAATGGATACTACCCAAGTAACCACGAAGCTATAATAGCTTGCATATATAGGGTATATGCATTACGTCTAGTGCATCATTGAAGTTGGATTAAAGCTGAAAAGGGCCCCACTAAGATCGAACTAATGCTATATCTTTTGTAATGCCATAAGACATTGCTAAAGTTGCATTATTGCCTTGGTAATGCATCATTGCATTGGTAATGTATCATTACATTCTTAAAGCTAATATAACGCTTCATTACTTGACAACTGATGAATTGATGCGATCCCGCATTAAAGATGTTGATTTTGTGTTGAATAAGAGCAATAATATAATGCTTGTGGTTACTTGGGTAACAACTCATAACCAAAGATTATCAAATTAGTGCCTCAAGCTTTGAAATACAGCATCACGAAATTTCTACAATGTTTTAAACTGTCAGCAAAAATAGGGCGTAATTTTTCTCTGTCTTTTTCCTATTCTTTGCATTCGCTTGAACTTTACATACCTAAAAACTACTCGAAAAAAATTGAGACACTCAAAATATGGCCGAAAAAAATTCATGTTTAGTCTGGTTTTCTTCAAACATTCATGGAATAAACTACAACATCAAGGTTAGGTTTTGGATCTCCTCTCCATGCCCGAATGCCCTTTGCTCTTGACAACACTTGCCAAATATATCTGAATCATGTTAGGGAAGTAAGAATTTTTATTTTTTATTTTTTTTTGAATTTTTTTCTCACGCGGTGGGGGGGTATAGAGAGTTTTGGGGGTAATTTGTGAGATCTCGGGGGTGCTGGGGGAAACGGGGGTGTGGGGGGGGGCGGGTCATAATTGTTGCTAATAAAAAAAAGGGGACAACAGCAAAACAAATCAATAAAATTATTGTTTTTTTTTTTCATTTGGAAGATACATGTTATAGAAATTAACCCTATTTATTTAATTCGATCTTCCGGCCTTTTTCTTGGTAAATTTGGGGAAAGCTTTGTAGCTTCGTAGTGGATTTTTTGGGGGTTAAAGGGTGTCCACGATGAAATTGCCACACACAAAATTGATTCGCAAAATTCGAGTTTTCATCCGATTGCCATCAAATTTTCAGGGATTGAGAAATAACTATTAAACTTCATTTTACCATTTTACTCGTATTTTATTTACAGTCCATACGCAAATGCCCGCACCTTGGCCTTAACCCCGGCCATAAGATTCTGCACAACCTGTGAATCAACCGTTTTTTGCATGTAAACCCATACTTTCTTCAGTTCCTCGACTGTCTTCACTACCTTAGGTCGTTTAAGAAGGTGCTGCTTCATGATCGCCCAGTACTTCTCGATGGGGCGGAGCTCCGGAGTGTTGGGAGGGTTGAACATTTTCGGCACGAAATTGACCTTATTGTCCGCATACCACTTCAGCACGTCCTTGGAGTAGTGGCATGAGGCAAATCCGGCCAGAAGATTGTTGGGACGTTGTGGGCCTTCAGGAGAGGAAGCAGCCGCTTCTGGAGGCACTCTTTTATGTACACCTGTCCGTTCATCGTGTCCTGGGTCACGAAAGGTGCACTCCGCTTCCCGCACGTGCAGATGGCTTGCCAAACCAGGAATTTCTTCGCAAATTTGGACATCTTCTGAGTGCGGACATGCTCCGGAACGCTGAACTTATCCTTGGCCGTGAAAAACAGGTTGCCGGGGATCTGTTTGAAGTCAGCCTTCACATATGTTTCGTCGTCCATGATGCAGCATTCAACTTTCGTCAGCATGTTGAGGTACAACTTCCTGGCACGGGTTTTGGCGGACTTGTTCTGCTTCTCGTCGCGATTTGGGGCCTTTTGTACCGTGAATGTTCGAAGCCCAGCCTTAGTTTTGGCCTTCTGGACAAAACTTCGGCTTAGGTGCAGCTTCTTAACCTCATCCCGAACGGAGGCGTTCGGATTTCGGTTGAAGGCCCCAACTACGCGGTTGTGATTTTTGGTGTTGTACGGAATACTTTTTCCTTCACTTCTGGGCTTCCGATCGGTGGTCAACCGTTCCTCGAACCGCTTAATCACTCGCGACACCGTGGAATTCGCGATTCCCAACGTTTTAGCGATGGAACGATACGAGAGTTCCTTGTTCTCGTGATGAATGCGCAAGATTTTATCACGCACGAGCTGTTCTTTCGACTCCATTTCCGCGAGTTTTGATCACAGGACTTTAAAACTAGCAGGATGTAAATAATGCACTATGAACTAAATCCACCAAAATTTTCATTAAATTCTACCCAACGGTTAAAAAGTTAAAGCAATTTCATAGTGTGGCAATTTCATCGTGAACACCCTTTCTGCCATGGTAGCTGATAAATATAAACAAACGGAATCGCTTATTTATCTTCAGCGATAAGCTGTCAAAAGAATATACTCAAAACGGGTATAATCAATTCCGCTGTTAAAATTATCCAGCTGAAATAAACCAAGACTGAAAAAGGTGACACCTATTGTGAGACACACTGTAAACTTCACCCCTACTAAAGGGTGAGTCGATAATAATTACGACACCTTCAAACCTGCGAAACATGTTTCATACTCGAACGAAATCACCCCAATTTTGCGCTGTTTCTCTTAAGAGTGTATTTTTTGTACAGTTGTACAGTTGTCAGTGAGATTCCGGTCAAGATGGAAGAAAATCAGCAAACCGTTCGAAGGATTTTGTTTGACCACATGCATAATCCTGAGTTGTCGCATCCCGCCTTGGGAAAACTAAAGTGATACATGATTTTACCGTCTCAAGGGTCTGTAATATCTGCCCTTTGGGGTTCAGAGTTAGGGGGCGCCACAAAAAAACATGGTGGAAGGAAAGGGAGAATACGAAAAAAGAAACGGGAAATAGTAGTAGTAGGGGGGTTTGGTTCGGGTGAGGGTCCTTCAAAGGTTCCAGTAACGGATGACAGTGCATCACAAGCCAGGAGCTGGACGGAAACCGGACACATCGCGCAAAAAACGGGAGTGCGCTGATTGCTCATTTCAAGCGGAATCCGTTCATTTTGCCGCGGGACTTGGCCAACAAAACCTAATGTTTCGCAAAGCTTCGTCGAAATGGCCAAAAATGATCCGAATTGAAAACGTACAGGATGCAGAAATTCTCAAATCGGGAAATGTTGCCAAAACGCGTGCCCGGAAACTCTAAAACGACGCTGCTAACGAAGTGCTGCCTCATTACGCCAAACTTGGATCAACGCAGTCCCAGAAATTTAGCATCGCTTCCGGCGTACCACAGGGGAGTATTTTGAGACCTCTTCTCTTCGTTCTAATTGTAAGCGACTTTTGCCTACGACTGCGATCAAAACTACTATTGTTCGCAGATGATCTCAAGATGTACAGAATTATTACTTTAGTCCTCGACTGTTGCTCTCCTCAAGCTGACTTGAACGAGTTGTTGCGCTGGTGTTGCAATAACGACATGATGATAAATATTGCCAAGGCGAAGGTAATTTCATTTACTCACCGACAGTCATTCGCCTAGTTCGACTACCGAAGTAACTCGGACCCTCTTGAGCGTGTCAACTCTATCCGTGACTTGGGCGTTTTAATCGATAGCAAGCTGAAGTTCAGCGAGTACATAGCACAGGCTTTAGGCTTCCGGAATACACCAATCGTTACAAACGTATCAATCTCGAGACCCTTGTATCCAGACGCACCAAATTACGACGACTGTTTGTGTTCGACTTGCTTTCAACGAATATAGATAATATAGGCTATATTTCAAAATGTAAACATAACTGTGCCTCATCGTCGGCTACGCAACCAGCTATTGTTTACGCTTCCAACGAATAGGAAAACATAAGGCTATTTCGACCCTTTCCTTTCATGCCTGAGAGATTTTAGCAATGTTAGTGTGGCGTTTGATTTTAATATTTCGAAGACCGTATTTAAACATAGGCTTAGAATTTAGGTTACGATGTAGTCTGTGCAATAAGAATTGAAGACGACAAATAAATAAACTAAATACTCATTGATGATAAGACCTACATCAAAGTGGAATTCAAGCAGTCTCTGGAACAGGAATATTTCACGGGTAAAGACAAGTTTGCTGTGGATGGCCGTTTCAAACAAAAGAAGCTGTCGAAATTCGATTTGAAGTACCTGATTTCTCCAAAGACCAAAAGGTACCATAAACGGCGAAATTTACTAAACTGTGCTCCAAAATTAGCTTTTGGCGTTTTCAAGAAGGACATTGTTTTGGCCCGATTTGGCTTCATACAACTACCCGAAAACCGGGCAAGAGTGGTATGCGACTAATTCTGCGGATTGTGTACCGAAAGACATGAAGCCACCAAACTGTCCTGAAGTCCGTCCGATCTAAACCTACTGGGCCATGATGAAGCAAGAATTTCGAAAGACCAAAGATGGACGAAAAGAAAACGATGAGGAAGAGGGAAAAAATGAGAAAAAATGACCATAAAAGACTGTACTGGCTCTGATGGAGGGCGTCAACGGCAAATGTCGAGCATATTACTCAATCTCGTCCTAAAATTTAACCGACGTATGTAACCTGATATAAATACATATATTAAATAACTGCCTAAATTTGGTTTCATTTTGATAAATATTGCCAATTTACCAATAACTCTATAGTGTCCCAATATATAACGACTCATCCGTTAGACAGAGACCCAACAGATGTTGCTTTGGACTAACATACATCCTCAATGGATAAAAACTGGTCACGCAAAGTTAAGGCTATATCGGCGCCGGCCCTGTCTGAATGTATGTCAAGTAAGGCAAGGGTAGGAATGTGTGACATGATACTAGCTTTGTTGGAAGCCTCTGCACTTCCACGAGATAAAAGAGTTGGGTTGACAGCAGGGTTTGTTTTGATAAACGATACGCTGAACATTTGTTCATCTTTGTTTTCAATTTACACTACAATTAGTCGGTTTTAGAGAGATGCACAAATATGAATTTAAATATTAGTACCGAATTAAATCAACGATAGGATTGCTGAACGGGCAACTCACAAAGTGTGATGATGGTCTACGTCATTGGGAATACAAGATTTTTAACTACGCTTAGTATCCGCATTTAGCCGATGAGAACCAACGGTATGAACAAGATCTTTAGAAATTATAAAGTTTGGTAGTGTTGTTTTTTTTTGGTTGAGAAGATAAGATAAATTAAAAACAACCTAGGACTGATTTGGTCCGATTTGACTATGTATGGACTCCACGTACGGAGAATATAGACATAACAATTATAGCATGTATGGAAGCCAATTCGGACTATTGTTGATGATTTGTCAGGAACTACCTGCTTCTCAGAGTACATCAGAGGTAATCCAAATCACCGTTTAAATAATGGAACTTTTTTATCTGCTTACAAACCTTTTGGGTGATTAAAAGAATAATGATAGGAATGAAATAAAATGAATAATAAATATTGGCAACAAGTTAGAGTACTAAAGGGTATCCACAGTTAAATTGCATCACTTTCAATAAGCCGTAACATTTCGTGCTTTGGATTGATTTCAACGAAATTTTGGGTGAAATGGCCTCAGCGTGTATTGTTTACACTGCGTGAGTTTGTGAAAAGTGTCGTAGTTAGAAAATGGAATCGAAGGAACAGCAAGTGCGTGAGAACATTTTGCACACGAACCTCGACAACCCACATCTTTCGCACCGGGCCATCGGAAAAATGTTGAAAATTCACCAGTCTATAGTGTCTCGTGTCATAAAACGTTTTGGGGAACGTTTAGCTGCCGATCGGAAGAAGGTGAGTGGTAGAAAAAGTGTTCCGTACTGTGTGAAGTATCACAAGCGAGTGGTTGCTGCCTTTAAACGCAAACCCAACTGTTCCGTTCGGGATGTCGCGAAATAGCTGCACT
This sequence comes from Aedes koreicus, assembly GCA_024533555.2. Classification (NCBI taxonomy): domain Eukaryota; kingdom Metazoa; phylum Arthropoda; class Insecta; order Diptera; family Culicidae; genus Aedes; species Aedes koreicus. The sequence goes on from JAHHFK020004261.1 coordinate 18,223, forward strand.
TGACCAAAAGTTTCGTGCTGAAAGCCAAGAAACGAGCCGGGTTCCGTTCATTCAAAGTTCAAAAAAATCCAACCCACAATGAAAAACAGAATATGACAGCTAAAACACGTGCGCGTAAGCTGTACACACAAATGTTGACGAAACCACACTGCTGCATCATGGACGATGAAACACAAAGTGATGCAATTTAACTGTGGACACCCTTTATTGAAAAATGATAGAGATATGTAATGGGCCAAAATATTTCACAGTAAGCAAAGTAAAATAAATATTTGAGTGACAACGGGTTGAATTTCTATTGAGAACAAACATTCTTATTTGCACCAACTTAAGAATTCCTCAGCTAGTGTTGAAAACGGCTTCTGCTCCATGGAACAGCATTTCTACACTGAGCGAACAAATCGAGAGGAATTCATTCGAATATCATGTGGAAATTTGCCACAAGATATTATTGCAAATTTCATACGATTTTCGAATGGAAAGAAGTTCGTATGAAAATTTTCCTCACAAAAACTAAAGTTGCAATCGGGATTCGAACCATGAACCTCGGGATCCAGAGGCGAGCCACAATCCCACGGGACTACACACGCTTGAAAAGTGATGTCGATTGAAAGTGTATGTGAGGCATGTTTTTCTCGACAAATGCAACAGTAATCATTTCAAACGATTTCGTATGGAATGATTCTTGGATCCTTGCTTTATGGTTCATAGTTCCGATCATATGGAAATCGTACAGATAATTTCCTGAGAGTAGTACAACACAAACAACTGAACATGCGGTATGACGCTGCACAAGATGAAGCAGAGTCTGTTCTCGAGACAGACTTCTAAACTCGCTCATATCCCATTCATCCATCCGTAGTCCATCCACTAAATATGACTTACAATTAGCAAAAACAAGCAAAACAAAACACAAAAACCAACTTTTATTTGTACCAAAAGTAAATAACCTCCAAAACAAAAACTCTTCTCTGTAACTGGTGTTATAATTTATCATAATTTGTGTGTAGATGTCCTTTAAAACTGTAGAGTTTCTAGTAGGTTAATGGGTTAGCAAGGTAATAGATGGTAAGATTAATTGCGCAGTTTGAAAGAAACATTTAAAGGGTGTCCACGATGAAATTGCCACACTATGAAATTGCTCTAACTTTTTAACCGTTGCGTAGAATTTAATGAAAATTTGGGTGGATTTAGTTCATAGTGCATTATTTACATCCTGCAAGTTTTAAAGTCCTGTGATCAAAACTCGCGGAAATGGAGTCGAAAGAACAGCTCGTGCGTGATAAAATCTTGCGCATTCATCACGAGAACAAGGATCTCTCGCATCGTTACATCGCTAAAACGTTGGGAATCACGAATTCCACGGTGTCGCGAGTGATTAAGCGGTTCGAGGAACGGTTGACCACCGATCGGAAGCCCAGAAGTGAAGGAAAAAGTATTCCGTACAACACCAAAAATCACAACCGCGTAGTTGGGGCCTTCAACCGAAATCCGAACGCCTCCGTTCGGGATGTGGCTAAGAAGCTGCACCTAAGCCGAAGTTTTGTCCAGAAGGCCAAAACTAAGGCTGGGTTTCGAACGTTCAAGGTACAAAAGGCCCCTAATCACGACGAGAAGCAGAACAAGTCCGCCAAAACCCGTGCCAAGAAGTTGTACCTCAACATGCTGACGAAAGTTGAATGCTGCATCATGGACGACGAAACATATGTGAAGGCCGACTTCAAACAGATCCCCGGCAACCTGTTTTTCACGGCCAAGGATAAGTTCAGCGTTCCGGAGCATGTCCGCACTCAGAAGATGTCCAAATTTGCGAAGAAATTCCTGGTTTGGCAAGCCATCTGCACGTGCGGGAAGCGGAGTGCACCTTTCGTGACCCAGGACACGATGAACGGACAAGTGTACATAAAAGAGTGCCTCCAGAAGCGGCTGCTTCCTCTCCTGAAGGCCCACAATGTCCCAACAATCTTCTGGCCGGATTTGGCCTCATGCCACTACTCCAAGGACGTGCTGAAGTGGTATGCGGACAATAAGGTCAATTTCGTGCCGAAAATGTTCAACCCTCCCAACACTCCGGAGCTCCGCCCCATCGAGAAGTACTGGGCGATTATGAAGCAGCACCTTCTTAAACGACCTAAGGTAGTGAAGACAGTCGAGGAACTGAAGAAAGTATGGGTTTACATGCAAAAAACGGTTGATTCACAGGTTGTGCAGAATCTTATGGCCGGGGTTAAGGCCAAGGTGCGGGCATTTGCGTATGGACTGTAAATGAAATACGAGTAAAATGGTAAAATGAAGTTTAATAGTTATTTCTCAATCCCTGAAAATTTGATGGCAATCGGATGAAAACTCGAATTTTGCGAATCAATTTTGTGTGTGGCAATTTCATCGTGGACACCCTTTAATTTACTGCGATATCTAATGCGCATAGGGAATGCTAGATTTGGAAAAAATTAAGGGGATTCTTCTATATAATTTTAGCCACATATTGCTGGAATCAGGTTTATTGTATAGAAGATTGCAAACGATGTTGTATGCTGATAGTAAGATTGCAACTTGCTTTGGCTTACAATTTAACGAAATTTCGCGCGTTTGTTAAAATTCATTTTTCATTTTTTTTGTGTATATAAGCTAGTAGGGATATTTGAATTTGAAAAAAAAAAAACATAAATATTGTTTGCAGTAGTGGGCTCAAGTGGGGTGAATCAACTGTTGTTATGGAGGAAAATGGCACATACACGCCCAATTGGTGGGCATACACAGAAAAAATGATGAATTTTAATAGACGCGTAAAACTTCGCCTCGTAAGGGCATCTTCAACGGCGATCCAAATCGTGGATTGGATTTATTTTTTTAGACCCAACGCAAAAACTTCGCTGCACCGGTGTTGTAAATTTTGTTTTATATTGGATCTATTTTGCATCATTTTAAAACTGGTATATGTTTTGATCTATTCTTGCAGCAATTTAGAACAAGAAAAATACCTTTCCAAAACACTACACGCTACTTGAAAATATCCATTATTGGATAAAATTTCAGCTTTTACTAAACAATAACTCAATTTTATTGAATATACTCTGAGGTATATTTGTGAGCCGAAAAACAGCCATGTTTCCTGCGTGTGATATTGGCGGCAGACAAAAAGTTGTGTTGCTCGCCTCGGATGCTGACCTCAAGCTGCCTCCGGTGATAGTGAACTGCCTTCTCGTTTCATTCCTAAATAACAAATGCTTGTCTTAGTTTTTTTACAGCCACCGCATTTTCCCGAAAACGCTGACTAGATCAAAATGCGGAGTTTCCGAGATTCCGAATAGTATTTCGATTGCTCGGAAATCAAAAGTAATGAAGCATTCAAAGTAAACAATCTGTTTATTGAAAGATTGGTCATGATAAGCACTTGGAAACACCTCATACAGATAAATTTTGGAGAAGCCTCTAGTTGACTCTAGTTGTCGCATAATGTCCAGGAACACCTCCCTTGGCATGCGGAAACGCAGAAAGTGCTTCTCGCTGTAGGTTTGCGTGTTGCTAAAGTAGTCCTGGAAAAGCTTCTGATGACCGGAACGGAAATCACGGTCGACGTTGGGGCGTCATCCAGGAAGTGACCCTCTATGTTTCGACTCTTGTTTATCCGCTGCTAAACTATATTGGTTTCAGCATTATCTAATACCATTTTAATGAAATGTATGCATTAACGCACTCACCTTCAGCCAAACGAAAGAACAAGTATTCCTTGTTGTCAGCTAATGACGCACTACTGGCATTAGAAATTATTTGGTCAAACCAATCAATGGCAAAATGTTTGTGAAAAATCTGCGATCTCTGAAAACAAAAAACTTCTGATCTCTAATATTGAATGATCGACAGGATGACAGGTGTTGGCGGGTTTAACAACAAGAAATACAACACCGGTGCGGGGAACGCAAAGTTGGTCTATTTTAGCTAGTTCTATTCAAGTTTCGCTGATGCAAATCAGGTATAAAGTTGATCTAAAAATAGACCGCCGCTGAAGATGTCTTAAGTCTTGAAGGCCAAAGCAAGTGTAAACAGGAAGTGAGCGGTAAAGTGAGTGAGTAATAAAAGCAAAGTTCACTCTGCTAAATCAAATTCAGGTGCTAATTAAACAAAACTAACAGACGTGTAATCTTTCCTCTGGTTCAATTGCAAACCAAGCAAGCATTAACAACGAAATTGTTTGAAATTTTTCATACAACAGACATGATTTAAACGAATCTGGCATAAATTTACCAGAAATATCCAACGGATTCATAGCATATCTAGTATTGACGAATTTCACGCTAACTCATCCAGTGTTTGGCAGCACCCTCTCAGAATCCAATGAAACTTTGTGGGTGTGTAGACTATATCTTTTCAAGCAACTTTGCATACTTTGTTTTTTCAAAATTTATGTAGACTGCCATTTGAAAAGGGCTTAAGTTTTTTGATCGATTTTTTTTAAATCAACATAACTCAAAAAGAAAAGACTTACAGAAAAGTGATGTATGGGTGAATTTTAGAAAATTGTCTTTACTTTTATGAGAAGTATTTAAAAATTGTAAAATCGATTCCTACACACTAAAAAAATTAATTTTAAAATTTAAAGTCAATCTGCAAAAAATAGCTATCTTAGAATTTTACGATTTTTTTTAATAAAGGCAATACAATTGTCTAAAAGTTCGCCGTACATTGCAAGATGGGCAGTTTTAAAAATTTCCTTCAAAGAGCCTATTATACAATGTATGAACTTTTAGACAATTGTATTGCCTTTATTAAAAAAAAATTTCGTCCAATGCTACTTTGCAAATCGACTTTAAATTTTATAATATTTTTTTTAGCGTGAAAGAATCGGCTTTACAATTTTTAAATATTTTTCATAAAAGCTAAGACAATTTTCTAAAAGTTACACATACATCACTTTTTTGTAAATCTATTCCTTTTTGAGTTATGTTGACATGAAAAATTTGTTGTTAGAAAAACTTTTTTTTCCTTAAAAGTGCCCATCTTTCAATGAACAGCGAACTATTAGACAATTATATTGCCTTTTTTAGAAAAAAAAATTTCGTCCAATTTTAAGAGAGCAATTTTTTGCTAAAATCGACTTTAAATTTTAAAATATTTTTTTTAGCGTGTAAGAATCGATTTTTCAATTTTTACAATTTGTTTTAAAAAGTTAAGAAGATTTTCTAAACGTAACCAATACATCACTTTTCTGTAAGTCTTTTCCTTTTTGAGTTATGTTGATTTAAAAAAAATCTATCAAAAAACTTAAGCCCTTTTCAAGTGGTAGTCTAGATAAATTTTGTAAAAAACAAAGTATGCAAAGTTGCTTGAAAAGACATAGTCTACCCACCTACAACGTTTCATTGGATTCTGAGAGGGTGCTGCCAATCACGAAGACGAGTTGGCGTGAAATTCGTCTATTCCATAATGTGTATTAGATAACTTGTTTCTTTCAAACTGTGTAGTCTTTCCTAAGAAATACTCACTGCTTTTCTCTCTCTTGTATTTTTTTTAACCAAAAATCACCTGTCAGATTTGACTTATAACCCACACAGAATTCGAATCGGCCTACTTGGACTGCCCTGCAGAAGGACTAGGCCAGCTTTCTGGTTCGAGGACCATAATCGTCCGGAAAGCCATTCACTTATCGGCGTGACCAAGACGGTTTTGCCTAAGAAAGAGAACGCCAATCATCTCCTAGCCGTCAGTTTCCGCTATTACTTTTTCCACACAAAAGGACTCGTTTGCGACGAGAAGACGCCATCGAAACTGCCTGGTCCATGAGGTTATCGGCGAGTGCCCTTCCAACGGTTGGAGAGCAACGGTACGTACCCAATGACAATTATTACCACCCACCAATATAGCACAGGTTAAATAATACCACCACACAGTAAATTTCCTATTATTTTACAATTATTAAATTCCACATTAATCCACCAACATATTTATTTAATTATTTACTATTTGATAAATTAGAGATTAGAAAGGAAAGAGCTTACCCGAATTTGAAAAACATCCAGCTCAGTAGTTAAATCTAGAACCGGTGCTGCAGTTGAGATGTTCGCTCCAAGACCATGAAAAAGACCTCCCAGAGTAATGCCCTCGAACTGAATATGAAACTTCTTCTGTCACTCATTTTCTTGATTGATTGCCGGAATTTTGTCTCCAACGGTGACACATAGCCTCGAGCTTAAATTGCCAATCTTTATTTACTGTGAAATTCATAGAAATTTTCAAACAAACTTAAGTTTATTTTTTCATCATGAAATCAGCGGAATCCATTGGGAAATTTTAAAAAATCGAATGTCCCGAGTTATCAACATGAATTGGAAGGTGACCGATTATTGACATGTCCATATCAGTGTCTGTTTTCATCATTTTCTATCATAGGCAATGAAAAGCACTTCGAGTCAGTGTAGATGAATTTTATTTGTTTTGACATCTGTGATTTTCAAAACAAAACAAAAAATCATATACAATGACTGGAAATGTTTTTCATTGCGCATGATAGAAAGTGATAAAAACAGACATTGATATGGATTCATCATGCTCCTTTGAAAACTAGTTTTTAAAACTCATTAGAGTTTGAGTTTTAGAACAGCTATGGCAAATCATGCATGAATATGGATTTCCGTAAAAACTGACGCGGTTGATCAAAGCAACGATGGATCGAGTGATGTGTGTCGTCCGAGTATCAGGGACGCTCTCGACTCCCTTCAAATCTCGGAGAGGGTTACGGCAAGGTGATGGATTGTCGTGTTTGTTGTTTAACATTGCATTGGAGGGTGTGATTCGAAGAGCTGGGATAAGCACGAGTGGCACGATCTTCAGGAAGTCTGTCCAACTTTTTTGGCTTCACCGACGACGTTGATATCGTAGCACGTAACTTTGAGACGATGGCGGAAACGAACATCAGACTTAAGGCTGAAGCTGGTAGGATTGGGCTTGTGATTAATGCGTTAAAAACAAAATACATGAAGGGAAGAGGCTCACGAGAAGACAGTGTTGGCCTCCCACCACAAGTTCAGATCGACGGTGATGAAATCGAGGTAGTAGACGAATTCGTGTATCTGGGCTCATTGGTGATCGCCGATAACGACACTATCAGAGGGATACAAAGGCGCATTATGACTGGCAATCGTGCCTACTTTGGACTCCGAAGGACGCTAAGATCGAACAAAGTTGACCATCTACCATGTCTATTAATTAGACCGGTAGTTCTCTACGGCCACGAAACATGGACATTGCTAGTGGAGGACCAACGCGCCCTTGGAGTCTTTGAACGGAAGGTGCTGCGTACGATCTACGGTGGAGTGCAGGTGGAAGACGGAACGTGGAGAAGGAAACCACGAATTGCATCAGTTGCTGGGAGAACGTACGATGGTACACACGCAAAAATCGGTCGACTACGGTGGGCTGGGCATGTCGTGAGAGTATCGGACGACAGCCCTGTGAAAATGGCTCTCGAAAACGAACCGACACGTACAAGAAGAAGAGGCGCGCAACGAGCAAGGTGGATCGATCAAGTAGAAGGCGACCTGCGGACCCTCCGCAGACTCCGAAGCTGGCGAGGTACAGCCATGGACCGATTAAAATGGAAACAACGTCTGTGTACAGCAGAGGCCACACCGGCCTTAGTCTGATCGGTAAGGTAAGGTAAGAGTTTGAGTTTACAGGACAGCTTTGTTAAAATCGCAAGTGATCATCAAACATCAGAAAGTTATTTTCAATTCAACCAAGATGATTATTTTGAATAGTGTCCATTGCAGTGTCTTATTGCCATCTATTATCATAATTACAACTTGTAGTAATTGTAACCTATCGATCTGAGTCTAAAAAATTACACACCATGGTCTACATATAAAAGAAACCAAATATTGTTTCTTCATTTGATACTCAAAATCATCCCCACCAAGATGAAATTAAATATTGACATTGACGACAACACAGGCGATAATGAACACCCATCAACAAATGGACAATACCAAATGAAGAACTTTGAAACTCAGCGGTTGCTCTGGTCAAGAAAATACTGTTATTTCAAATTTCAAATTCTCGAAGGCAATTGGGTTGTCCGTTAAGGTTGTCGTCATTTTCAGCTCATTTGAGTGCAGATGAATTAATTTTTACCGGCACTGATCAATATCAATATTTTAATTCCGTTTACTTTATCACGATGAAAATACCTAAAGCGGTCTTAAATTAAATAGATAGCAGAAATCAATAAAAATGCTGTCAAAAAAAAATTTGTTGGTCAGCACTAAGTTAATTGTTATAAAATAATGTACGCCAACAACTTTAAAAATCTAAAAATAGTGCTCGAATTCTTCTAAGACATAGGTGATCATAAGCGAACTGAGCTAAACAATTGCCAACTTTTCTAGTGACCATCGCTTTGACAAGTTCCAACTTTTTCAAAATTTCACGGATTATTGTTGAATTACCGCAAAACTCCTGAATTTGGCAGTTACCTATAAAATCCCTCCGCATATTATAAAAACTAAATTCATTGACATTCAGCGTGCAGCCTTTGAAAGCCAAATCTTTCCTACTACTCCCAAATACCTCATCATGTAATGTTTCATGTACATCGTGCAAACATAACATCGAGTTATTACTTAAAACACACTTACTATGAAGATCCAAACAAATCTGCAATATCCGACGACGGCAACGACAATGAAGATGATGAGTGGCGGTGCGAGAGGGAAACGTAAAGAGCAACTAAAATACACGCTCATACTACTAGATCCATGCTGATCTAAGTCCCCCGGTTCGCTTTGGTGGGCTCCTAAGCCTTCTAATGGCAAATAATAATAAAAAAAAAGAAGCAACCCGAAGATCGCGCGCGCGCACACGAAGAAGAGATTCGCGCAACAACCCCCAAACGGCACGGTAAGCCTTCTTGACTCCACTGCCTATGGAGCACACATTCAGTCCGTTCAAACCAAACGTTGTTGTGGGGTGAGGAGGCTTAACTCTTCCTTTCATTTTCATCTGCGGGTTCATTCCGATGCTAGCCGTAGGAAAGTGCAGTCGATTCGCGCCGTTAACGTCCACCGCCGTAGTCAGTCTTGTTGTTCATTTTTCGTTCTGGCCGCCACTGGCCGCCTCTCGATATACACCGCCAATACCAACAGTGTGTGGCGCAATTCAACATCACCCTCGGTCCCTTCGTTATCGCGGTGGAGATTCACCACGGAACAGCTCGTGAGTAGCAGACGGTTTCGGTTGAATTCCAATCACGGAACGACAACTGCAAGTCGCTCTGAAGTGGATTGTGGAAATCAATTATTTCGACACCTGGAAGGCACCATCCAGCAGTGGAAAACAGAAACAGTAGTGCCAGTAGCAGCAACGGCAGTAGCCTTGGAGGCATAGTTTTCTGTTTCAGTGCTTCAAATGGGAAAATCTGTGTGATAATTGTGTATCAAACCAAGAAGAATCGAAACCGGTGGGAAACACTCGGAGAGCAGTGAAACGACAATTAGTCAAACGGTGCTGCGAACAAACAGTAGATTGGAAAACACGGGAAATGTGACCAAATTTTCTCACACATAACACAAGTGCTTTTAATAATTGACGTTGTGCCCCCAGAGTGCCACCCGCCGGAAAGAACAAATTAATGCGATAATTATCAACAATCTGCCCGCCCAACGAAACAAGAATCAAAGTCGTTCAAAGCCGGCACACGCCCTAAGATCTAGATTAGCAAACTACAAGTGGTCTATCCTAGCAGTCCAGTGTTGATCCGGCTCCACGTTGTCTGAGATCAGTTACGACTCGGACGGTGTTTGGAACGGTAGTTGCGCGCGCACGTTGGATTGAATTTGAAGTGATTTTCCGTTTGTTTTGCCTTAGATTCTAAAGTTTGTTTTTCAGGACTTATTTTTATAGGATTGCTATCTCGGAAGGAGTGTATGAGAGATCGGGAAGGCGATTGAAAATTTATGCGAAGGAGAGTGTGAAGAGTGAATTATTTAATCTTGAAGAAAAGTTGAAAAACGCTGACTGAAAACGTTAGTGAAGAAGTGAATAATACCTCTCCGGGAGGGATTGGTTGATGTTGAACCTGCGGAAGGCCTGGTAAATTTCGACAAAGGACATCAACATGACTACAATGGAAGCAGCCTCCAAAATATTACTTTTCTCGGGTAAGTCGATGATGTAATGAACGAATCATTTTACCCCCAACGCTACACAGTGAGCCTGGTCGTTTTTATATTTGTGATATACTACAAATATGCCACAAATATTAATGTTGCTAAGAAAAATTCAGTACCTTTTTAGGATGCTCTTAATTACTGGCTGTGTAAGAGTTAGAATATAATAGAATAAAATGGAATAGCAGGAATACTATTCTACTTTCCCGAGTTGCTAGTTTCCCAAAATCACACGATCATTTCGTTGATAATAGTAAAACAAACCGTGTTTTGTTTTCCTACGAAATTTTTGTTTTATTTAAAACAACTTCCTCAAAATTACAATTATTTAGTATTTTCCTATTCAATAAAATTTTGGAGGGGGGAATAAATTTAATGAAAAAAAAAGCCAGAGGGGGATAACAAAATTTGTGATAAAAGAAAATATTGTAATAAATGGGAAAGGAAAAAGATTAGGAGGAGGGGATGTAGGAAAAGGGTGGGAAACTCTCATTAATAAGGGAAGTGATAGAAACTAAGTTGAGAGGAGAAATGGGGAAAGTGGAAGTTAAAAAAAAAAGTTATAAAAAAAAAAAAGTAGGACTGGGGTAGTGAGTGTGTGCGATAACTATATTACGTGATATCCAACATACATATGATATGTCAATCTATATTACGAACAGTACTTGATATAGCTCACATCATCTCATTTACTTGATTTAATTCGAAAAAGCAGTGGTTGGCAACCCAGCTGCGATAGAGCTGGGCGATATCTTTCAATCTCAAATGTCACTTCCCCTTTGAACTCAATCAAAACAAAACTCAATTTTCCAATTTGAATAATTCCCCTTCGTTTTTAGGAAGTTTAACATCATTTGGTTTATGCATGTTCATCGAATGAAACAAACTGAAGCGAAATTATTATTCGCTAACCGTATTGCAGATTTTGCACCCAATTAGATCCTCGACAGCATTTTTTTGTCAGATAAAAACACCATTTTCATCATACATTAGTTAATTTTGCAGAGACAATTTTAGTTAGCGGGTACGTATTTCGGAGTGCTGTATCAGATAATCGGTTTGTTTGCAGGCTTTTACCTTTGTAGATAAACTGCGCACGATTTTCAAATATTCTCACAATAGTCTAAAAACCAGATCAGAAAGCAAACTTCAACAGAATTTTTGCTCACCCATGTCGGTTTTGATTTTCATCGACTAATTGACATCGAGAAGATTCAAGCAGATTTTCGATGCTATCAACGTTGCACTTAATTTTCCTAATAGAAAAATCAGAAATCAGAGGACCGTATCCGTATAGAAACGAATTACTGGACCATATGGTACTTTCAAACTGAAGTTCATCAAAATCAGTTTGAATAGAACATGTAATAAAGATCAGTTTACTTAGTATTTTTCTGTTTTCTTCATTGTCACTTTTCCAAACGTCAAACAATATCAAGCCTGTGTAGTGTAAACACCTCCACTTGACATCGATATGAACTTGCAATATCACGTAATGTAGAGCGTAGTGTGAACGTACTATCATGCATATTGCGAAACTATTCTGTTCCAGAAAAGAAGAAAATATTTCGTAGCACAAACGTAGCACAAATATTTCGTTGTACATTTCAAAGCATCGGCAATCCAAGCAGAGTCCACTCTTATTTGATTATTTTCTCAGCGTTGTTCAGAATAGACTAATGCACAGAAAAAGTTAACCTCACTTTTCACCATGAGAGTATAAAAGATAGAAACAGCCATCGTGTTCTCCGTTCTTTTTTCTCACACACGAATTTCTGAACACACGGGCACCATTACCTGTCAAATCTGAGGTGTGACGTCACTGTGATTAGGACCATATCTGACGTTTTTATTTTACTAAAATTGAAAAATTATGCATTGTAAATAACAATATTGAATAACGGCTTCGTAAAGTGTAACGCACGTCTGAGTCTAACAAATAAACGACCTAATAAAAAAAAATATCTGACGTTTTTGTTACTTGGTCAGCGGATCCATTTCCGTCAATCATCGATATTACTCAGCCGTATTCAAACAAAATAGTTTAAAGTTTTTTGTTTAATTTGGAAAATGTATCGTTAAAAATTAAGAATCACAACTAATATATGAAAAGGGCGTATTTACAAACTGTAATATATAACTTAAACGATTTTTTTTTTCAAGTATCTCGAAAATGGTTACCTTTAAGAAGTTGCTTTCCAGGAGTATTTTCATTGCAAAAAAATAAAACAACTTTTTCATTTTACTTCAAGAATTTTCAGAAAAAAAATAGAAGAATCGTACAATGGAGATAGATTTCTAATCATCTACGCTTAAGTGTAACGTATGCGAAATAAAATTTGGACAAATTTGAAATCGGTATATGTTAGTAAAGTAATATTTATTAATTTTGCTCTTTGCATGGGAACATTTATCTGCTTTAAATGAATAAATGTAATAAAAATAAAAAAAAAAACATTCAAGTAGCTTTGCGGCCGTTTGCAGGTATCTGTCTAAAAAGTTGGTATAGGCATTTTCCGGAGCTTGAACTTGACAGTTTTTGGTTGAAAATTATTAGCATATCCGTATACCTTCCGTTTCAAATTAGTCCAGAAATCCTCAATTGGACGCAGTTGTGGTACATTTGGAGGTTTATCAGCTTTTAGTATAAAAGGTATGTCATACGCCTCCATTGCGTCTACTGTTTTCTTGACGTAGTGGCTGGACGCCAGATCAGGCCAAAATGCAATACCCATGTGTTTGTGCTTCCTGTCGATAAAATCAACCACTTTTGGCAAGCGAAAGTTGATATACCGATCGGAATTCTAAGCTAAGCTCGATTCTAAAAATATCGGCACAGACATCGCAAGCCACATTAGGACCATTTTCGAAAGCTTGTATGCTCTATACACTTCACTTCATCAGCAAAAATGCAGATTACATAATTGCGTAGCTGCTGGTTTCTCTTTTCACGTTTTTCGCGGCTAGATAAGTTTTCACTGAATCCTGGTGAGTGTGAGCTTTTTAATAGAAAATAAGAAGAAATATTTGTAATTTCCATTTAATTCCAACCACCTTTATTGCTTATCTTGACAGCTACGCATATAACAATACAATGTGCAATAGTCGAGTATTAATACACGACATTGACGAAGTCTGCACATTGTAGACGAAATACGCGTATCTGTTAAGATAACGTTTGCATTGAAAAAAATGGACTTTTTTCGGATGGTGATAAAAAAAAGGTAAGACAGATAATTGCATTTGATAAGTTTCCCATGGAAGGTAATTTTTTAAGCTTACTTGCAAAAAAATTCTACGCCCTTGCGAGCGGCCTTCCGGTTAACCGGAACATTTGCCATGGCGGACGAAAACATGCGTGTAGGCATGTTTTTGAGTTCTTTCTTCGTTTTATTTATCAATTCCTCCTCAGTTTTCGCGACAAAATTGTTGGAGTAGATCTTACGCTTCAGGTTGGCACAGACATTCTCGATGGGACGCAGCTGGGGGACGTTGGGTGGGTTCGCCGACTTGGGTACCACATCGATATTCAGCCGCTCCATCTTCTCCAACGATCGCTTCGAGTAGTGGGTCGACGCCAGATCCGGCCAGAACACCGCGTCTTCGCCCTTATGGTATTTCTTGATGAACGACGCAACTTCCGGCAGGCATTTCGTACTATAAATTTCCCCGTTCACGGCCAGTCCGGAGCGAAAGAAGAGCGGCTTTGACATCCCCTTCTCGCTGATTGTCAACCACAGCAGCACCTTCTTGGGGAACTAGGTGTGTGAAATGAACTTCACCTCGGAGCTCACTTCCTTCGTGGGGGAAATAAAATACGAAGTGCCCTGCCAGTCGTTGCCATCCAGGGTGAGATAGGTCTCGTCGGCCATCACCACCGCCACGTCGCGATTTGCCGGGAAAATCGAGTTGACCGCTGCGTCATTGCCTGCAGCTCCGAAACCAGTGGACGCGACTTCCGCTTCCTGACATGTATGTTCATGTTCGCCAGGTACTTCTTCACTGTTTGGCCGGTTGAACCGACTCCCCGACCAAGCGCACGCAGCGATGTAGCCATTTTTCCCTCGGTCTTCCTCTTCAGCATCCTTTGGAGCTTCTTGTCGCTCAGGGTCGTCGGACGTCTGGAACCGGGCTTTCTTTCGATGCCCTGATTGTTGTCTAATAGTGCCAACATGTTGTAGATGCCGGAACGGGCGTATCCGGCGTCCACAAATTGCCACACGATGTTTGTTTTCGACGCGGCGGGATGCCGTTCTTTGAACGCGCACACTTCTGAACGGAGTTGCTTCACTGTTTTTGCCATCACGGTTAGAGTTCGACTGATAGAGATGTCAAATTTTGTCTGCTGACTCATGGGTTACTATGATTGATGCTGCATGGGTAGTTTTGTCAGTGCGAGTGAAGGTAAACCCATGAAAAATCGACAATTTTTGTCCATTTTTTTATTTGCAAACGTTAATCCGGCCGTATCTGGCCGTAAATTGAGCAAACAATTTCAAATGTCCCCTGCTTCAATGAACAGGCTCCTAAGACATGATTTGGAATGCAAGCCGTACAAGAAACAACGGGTTCACATGTTGACGTCTCAGGGTTGAGCGTCAAAAGCAAGCCAGGGTCCAAATAAGCAGAAATCTTTTGGTTCGGTACGGTGACTGCGAGATTTTATTTTTGGATCAAAAGCTCTTCCTCCTTCAGGACAGTCATAATCAACAAAATGATCGTGTGTATGGCAAAAGTCTTGCCAATATTTCAAGAGATAAACTAGCTGTAGAACGCTATCAGAATGTTTCGAAAGTCATGGTATGGAGCGCCGTTTCACGAAAAGGAAAACTTCCTCTTCTTTTCATAGAACCTAACGTAAAAATCAACACTGAATATTATATCGAACCATCTGCTTCCTCATGCTTCAACGCTGTATGGGAATACACCATATTGTTTCTAACAGGACTCAGCTCCAGCTCACAAGGCAAAGAAGACACAATTGTGGTGCGCGGAAAATTTGCCCGATTTCATCACAAGCGAAAAATGGCATGCATCTTCACCGGATCTCAACCCACTTGACTACTTTGTTTGGGGTTATATGTTTCAGCATATAGGCCCTACGAAAGGGCTTACTTTAGATCGATTCAAGAAACATTTGGTTAATATTTGGGACCAAATTCCTCAGGAAATTGTGCGTGCCAGCTGCGATGGGCTAACAAAGCGTATGCGCAAAGTTTATTTCTATAACATGCATCTTTAAAATGAAAAATAAATCCTATGATTTGGTTGATTTGTTTTGCTGTAATCCTATTTTATTTTAGTGACACCTATTGTGAGACACCCTGTAAATATCTAACCCTACCATGCTTATTCTTTTTATAGTTGAGCTAATTAAATTACGTGCTGCTGCAAGAATTAAAGTTCTTTAACACGATCATTCCCAACATAGATAATGTCAGCAAAAAAAATTTAAACATAGGTCAACAAAACCGATTGTTTATTTGAGAGTTGTATGTACAGTAAAAACAGTTGATTGAGATGTTAATTTCCATAAAGATGTTCAGTCCGTAAAAATCTTGATTTTTTTGTGGTACACCCGCCATCGGATTCCGTACAGTATCTAGAGATACGCTAGCGGTGGCAGTTCTCCGTCTTCTTTTGAAATCGTCGGTCCCATTTGCTTTCTTCTTGGTTTCAAAGAGTTTCCGCTAAACCAGAGCCCAGTATTTTTTTCTATCGGGTGAAGTTCGGGACAGTTAGGCAAAATGGCTATTTTTGGCACGTATTTGACCTCTTGTGCCTTATACTATTCCAGGACGGATTTTGCATAACGACAGGAAGCTAAATCAGGCCAAAACAGAGCTGAGGAGTCATGGCTTCTTTAAATGGTAGCAACCGCTTTTGCAGACATTCTTACTCGTACACATACTTGTTGATAGTGTCAACAAAGACGAAACTTTTGGATTTTCAACCACAACTACACATGGCCTGCAAAACCAAATACTTCTTGAGGAATTTAGACACCTTTGTCCGGAAATACTCAGCAACGGCGTTTCTTTGCATTGCAGTATAAAAAAAACCAGATCCAAAAGCTGTTGAAAGTCTTCCAGCATATATGTTTCATCGTCCATTATGCTACAAGCACTTTTTTGCTAACACTTGGTGTAAAGCTCTTAGCACGACTTTTTGCTGTGAAAGATTGCTTGTAATCATGGTTAGGCACCTTCCTCTCGCTTTGTACGCCTTCATTTCATGACTGTGCTGTACTTTTTGCAAATATGAAAAAAATCTTTTTCTCAACATTTATTTTCCTCAAATATGTTCCTTTCACTTTTGCAATAATAGATTTAAATTTCACCCTCACGCCCAAAATTTTCGGACCTTTGACTTGACTCCTGCCATCAAAATTTGGACAAGCTTCTCCCCTCTGATTTTGTAAGCTTTTGTCCACTTCTGCTTGAAGTTTTCAACATATTTTGACTCTCCTTCCATTTTCCGACAATCAGCCTCCACCATTGCCCAACATTTCTCGATCGGTCGGAGCTCTGGACAGTTTTGACGATTAAGGTCACGAGGTACCAACAATGACATTATTTTCCTGGAACTATTTGTTCGTCACTGTTGAGTAGTGGCAACGGAGTGTTTTGAGAATGCTGCTTTAGAAGTGGCAATAGGCGTTTTTGAAGGCACTCTTTGATGTAGATTTCACTGTTAATATTCCCGGTTGAACTGAATGGTTGGCTGATTTTACCGCACGTACAGATGGTTTGCCAAACGAGATATTTTTTCGCAATTTTTTCTATCTTCTGTTCATTATACTTAGACTCTAGGCGTCATCTGTCCTTCGTAGTGTAGAATTTATTACAAGGGGTATGTGAAAAGTCAGCCTTCACGAATGTTTCATCGTCCTGTACGATGCAACCTGTATGTTTTGTTAACAACGTATCATATAGCTTTCGGGCCAGACTTTTCCCTTTTTCAAGCCCTTTATCATCTCGGCAAGGTTTCTTCTGGGCTTTGAATGACCTCAGTCTACATCTCATTTTCATGTCCTGCACAGTTGACATAGCTACATCCACTTTTTTGGCACCATCTCTGACCGACATGTTGGGTTTCCTCTTGTATACTTTCACCACTTTTTTGTTGCGTGTTCCCCTTTTCGACTGCTTGGATGGCTTCCTCTGAGCCGTTTTGGTTTGTAGAAACTTGCTGATGACATTCGACACCGTTTGTTGCGTAACCCCGACCGAATTCAAGATAGTTTTCTGTGAACGATTAGGATTTTCAAACTACTCGTTCAAAATAAGCTTTCACAGCTTACGTTGTTGTCGAGACGCTATTTTCAAAACTCCAATTTAAAAGAAAACAATTTGCACGTCAACGCGAAGGTTAAAGCAACAATCAATATGCAACTAGCGATTTCAAATTGGTTCACTGTTGTAGAACGCCTAGTTCCGAAGCACACCTTGCAGTCTGCACCTTGCAATACACTCTTGCGCTTTGTAGTACTTTTCGGTACTAGAATCTTTGATTTTGTTTTGATTCGCTATGTTATTTTGACAGAACATTCGAGGGTGTGTTGGTG
This sequence comes from Aedes koreicus, assembly GCA_024533555.2. Taxonomy (NCBI): domain Eukaryota; kingdom Metazoa; phylum Arthropoda; class Insecta; order Diptera; family Culicidae; genus Aedes; species Aedes koreicus. Next base: position 35,950 of record JAHHFK020004261.1, read on the forward strand.
TGAGTTACGTTATTAGAGGCGAAACATTAAGCTTGGGACCGAGCTTGGGACCGGTGTGCTAGTACTTCCTGAGCCAAAAAATATATTCATTTTCTGCATGACTATCCAGCCGCTGGTTGAACGATCCACTGACAGCTAAACCTTACACTTAAAGAAATTCTTACGTTGACTCAGACCACTGACGCGACAAAGTTACAAAACATATTTCCGGACATGCTCCATTGCACGGCATAGCTGCGCGGACTAAGATGACATTCTAGAATTCATTGCGGATACGGTGAGCGCGTTATTATATATCGCTATTCTAACATCCAAAAATGCATGTATCCACCAAATACACCAAATTTGATCCTGGTTCTATCACTCGCTTATCTCGAATCCATGATCTTTCCCTACAAAACCATCCAACTCTTGGTTAACTATGAAGGTGTCGGTGTGTCACTGAACCCTCGTTAGGAAAATGGCATATCATCATTAGCCTTCCTTTTGCCGTGCAATGGGCGTGGCCGGCAATGCAAGTTTTCATGATTATCTACTCTGATCTCCGATTGGAGAGCTGTTCATCCCCGAATATCTTTCGATAAGCACTCGCAATAAGAGTGATAAAGTATGTCACATAGCAGCACCCACTACATTTGACAAACTATCTTACTTCTGCAACTTATACCAGCATCAAGCAACTTGAACACTTTAAAGAACAATCTATTCTAACCCATACATACTATACATCCTACGAAATACTCCGTTACCAGCGCAAATAACAATTTCGACTTGCACTGGCAAAAATTAGCTGTAGCAGCCAAGGTTTGGCTGTAAAAGCATTTCTGCAGCCAAAACTGTTAGTTTGATTTACTAAGTGGATTCATTTGATTAGTTGAAGAATGTCCACCTTAGAATTTCAACACACAAAATGATTTGCCAAAAATCCGTCTTCTAACGCCTTGTCTTAAAATTTTCGGAGTACCAAATGAAACATCTTTGCTAAGTTTTGTCATGTTCCCTTAATTCAAATCCTCCATGCCAAATCCAAATAACCTACTTTGCTCTTAAGACCCTCCATGAGATTTTGTACAAAATTAGAACCGACAAGTTCTTGTACATTGAACCATGCTTTCTTCAATTCTTGATCTGTTTTGACAATCTATGGATGTTGGCGTAGTTCCTGCTCCATAACAGCCCAATGTTTCTCGATTAGTCTCAACTCTGGGGTGTTTGGAGCATTAAGGTCCTTGCGTATGAAGTTGACCTTATTTTCCTTATACCATTCCAGCACCAGTTTTGCGTAGCGGCATGACGCCAAGTTTGGTCAAAAAATTGGTGGACTCTTGTGCGACCTCAGCAATGGAAGGAGACGTTTCCGTAGACATTTCTTTGCGTACATTCGACCATTTACGGATGAAGTCGTCACGAATGGAGCACTTCGCATCCCGCATGATTTTTTTTTGGCAAATTTCGATATTGTTTGCTTTCGTTGGTGCTCTGGGACATCGGATTTGTCTCTTGCAGTGTAGAACTTATTACCTGTAATATCCTGAGACTCTGCTTTTATGTAGGTTTCATCATCCATCACGCAGCATGGTTGTTTAGTCAGCATTTGCGTATAAAGCTTGCGTGCCCGTGATTTTGCTGCCACATTCTACTGGTCGTTACGATTTGGTGCCTACAGGGTGCGGCAGAAAATAATGCGAAAATTTTTTCTATTTCTTTCAAATCCCATTTTCAACTAATTCAAGCAATAATATCAACATTTTCGAGTGCAGTTATCTTTATAAAGTCCTTTTAAACAAATTTATTCAATGTGTCCTCCATTTTTATTAATAACATCCTCGAGCCGACGCCGGAAGCCAGAGCATGCCTTTTCGGACGTAGTCCTCCGACATTGACTGCCATGTGCGTGTTATGGTTGACTTCAGGGTTTTCACACTAGGGTGTGATGTTTTGCAGGCTCGTGCTTCAACATATGCCCAAATCGAATAATCCAACGGATTAAGATCTGGACTGCTAGGGGGCCACAAATCCTTCGGCCAAAACTTCATGTTATCGTTCAACCATTGTTGGGTTCGATTGGACGTGTGACACGGCGCTCCATCCTGCTGTAGGACAACGTTTTGGTCCTCGAAGAAGTTGGCCTTCACCCAGGGAAGCACTTGGTCCTTTAAAATACCGATATACACTTCGGTATTGATTTTAACTCCAGCATCAATGAAAACAGGCGGCATTTTCAAACCGTTGGACGCCACCAAGCCAAACATCATGACACCAGCCGGATGTTTGGTTTGAAATTTGAATTTCACTTTTTCCGGAACGTTCTCCATTTTCTGCGGTGAAATGAACCGGTCCGTGCGGCTGTTGGCCACAGCATCGATGCTGAAAAGCTTTTCGTCGGAGAACAGGATTATCATTTTTTCCTTCTTCAACAAGGAAAGCAATCTCTTGGAACGAGTCACTCGTAGTTCCTTGACCCGGTCCGTAATCAAGTGGCGTTTCACTCTGGCTCTGGAAGATGCATGCAGGTCTTCTTTGATGATTCTCCGCATGGATTTCTCCGAAATATTGGCTTCCTTTGCAAGTTTTCTTATGGAACGCACCGGGTTGTGAGCAATTTTTGCACGGACCGATTTGATCACGTTCGGCGTGCGTGCAGAGCGCGGACGTCCGTTTCCCGGCTTCCGCTGCTTAGGACCATCCTGCAGGGTGGTCGGCTTCTTCTGGGCGAGCAACAAACTGGTGATCACTTTATTCGCGAACATTTTGACGAATTTGTAATAAAACAAATAGAATGTTTGGATGCAGCACTCGAAAGTAAACATAAACAAAGACACTTTCGACAGAAATTAGTCACTAGCTACACGAATTAACCCAATACTCAAGTTTGAACATTTTCGCATTATTTTCTGCCGCACCCTGTAGTGGAATTTGAACGTACGTAGTCCATCCCGTTTTTTTTCTACTTTTTGCACAAAACTTTTGGTCAACTTTATGGAATATCCCGAATAGAAGCGATTGGATTGCGGCTGAAAGAAAACCTCCAGTCGTCTTTAGCGCTCCTGCAAGGAAGTTTTTAACCTTTTTTTCCAATCGGTGGTCAGATGTTTTCTGTAACGTTCGATGCCACGGGAAACAGTAGAGCTCACAATTCTCAACGATGCAAAAGATTTGGGTTTTCAAAATGCGCGATTCCATTTTAAAAATATATCAGCACATGTTAACGAAAATTACAAAATGTAAACAATAAACACAAAACTAAAATTCCAAAAAAGTTTCAAACATTTTACCCTAAAGGCAAAAACGTTATAGCTATTTGCGTGTGTTGCAATTTTAACGTGGATAACCTTTAAACCAAATATTTAAATCACTCATCTTCATTCGATTTTCTACATCTTCTCTAATTCCAAAAGAAAGAAAAACCAATGTAATGTAATCCTCTCATTATTAACTGCTGATTTTACCAACAGTTCAATTTCTTATGCAGCAATTACCCATAAAAGCCAATTAACAAAACTTACAAACATTAGCTCAGCATGGTGATCAGCTTCTTGTTGGGCAGCTAACCTGCTCATTAGCCCGATCAAATCTTATTTGGCGAGTGTGAAAAAAAAAATAACAAAACACCACTGACACCAATCAATCTGTTAAAACAAAACAAACATATTAACTAATAACTTTGGATTGTGCAATTGGCCGCATCATATCGAACCACCTCAATTCATTAACTCTTTTTTTCTGGCTCTCGCACTGCATCTGGGTGGGTTGTACACCATGCGGTTAATTTAAAACAGTGTAACCATCATCATTTTGGGTAGCCGACGACGTCGTCTCGCCTATTTCTTCGGGTGAGCTGTCAGTGGTGGGAAAATCCTTTACTTCTATGAACCTACCGCAAAGGTTCGGTTTTTATGAACCGGGAAGTGGGCGAAAAAAGGGTGGACATTATTTTTCGGTCATGGGTCATAAAAGCCACGGAACCCTGTGAAGTGCTAGAGAACCATAGAGGTCGTTGGAGATGAGTGAGCAGAGGTTACGAAGGGTTCTCGAACATAAACGCTTGGTGTTAAATTAATGACTAGGCTCATTAACGTAGGAGCTGCACTTAGTAATTGCCGAGAAATGTTCGTGCATTCGGGAGATGGGCGTGCTTATGCAAGTTATGCGTTACATCGTTATGGGTGTTATGCAGTTTTCTACAGTTGGGAGAAGCAGGAATGCATACATCAAAGTAAGCGATCAACCTCTGTTGAATTCAACTTGTTCTGAGAGAACTTATAATCATCCAATTCAATCATCCTTCATGGGTCGTATGCACTTCTAATTCTCTGGCAAGCTCATAATTTGGCAGCATTGGTTGCTCGAAACATCATCATAAAGCTTCAACAACCAGCCGGCAAACTCTGGCCCAACGTCGCCGGCATCGGCCGAGCTAATTTGTTTAATTATAGGTGCGCATCGCGGATCGTAACTGTTGAATTGAAAGAGGAACCGTTCGATTCCGTTGGTGGATTGGGGGTGAGATAATTGCAGAACTGAATTCGAATCACTTCTCACTTTTAATAACCACCAACCGACTCAAGGTCGCCTCCTTCCGACGCGGACGATCATCATTGATGATGAACGGAACGGGGGCCACCTGTTGAGGTGATGGGAAATAGACAGCCGTGGAGTTGGTTTCTTCAAGACCACCAAATTACAGTTGAGAGGCCTGAAGGACGTTTATTTTCGCGGAGAGGAAATGCTTTCGCTTTCCTTGAAAGAAACCTACCATTTATTTACCGAGGCTGGACTAATGGAGGGAAGAAATTGAAGGAATGATCATCGGCCGATGAGTTATGCAACCGATTGTCACGACTGTGGAACGGATGGTGCCGGGAGTCTCTAGATCGGTACATACGTAAGATTTGAGTCGGCGCCTCTCGTTTCGAGATAAATGATAGGGAACTTCATCAGTAATGGATTACGTTTTATAAATCATGTTCGCTTCTACTTTATTAGATTTCGAGTGGTGGTTGATTCAAATCACCACACGATTCGCAAAGATTGGCCAGGGAGTTATGGGTTTTTGAAAAATTATACCAACCAACAGCGGGAGGCAACGAAGCCCTGCGATTAAGGGATACAAGCAGATCTCGTCTGTTGGCTGTTGTTTTGCGACTTACTTCATAAGGTTCGGCAGCAACGACGACGATGGACCTGCGGGGAAGGTGCTTCTCATGGTGGCGTTCAAGTGACGACGACGACGACGACGATGCTGGTGTACACATTTGAGACCGGAGCACGCCTGCAGTTCTGCTGGCAAATGTACATCTGACATTTGAACTCGTGTATTATTTCAGGCCAAATTTATGTAATTGTTGCTCGTGAATGTGATTGATTTGCACGTACAGTGCGCCGGTGGGAATGTTTTTTTTTTCCTAGAAGCACATGGAAGAGATAGAAAATTGTGAGGACTTGAGAACCTTCAGGGTCAACCTCCAGCAGCTCGGGCTTCCGGGTAGATTTTGTCAATGATGCGATAGTTAGTTATTTGAATAAATTATTGTTGATGTTATAATGGATCAAACCAATATCCTGGTTATTCATATAAAAAACCTTTTTTTATCAAAAAAAAACAAGGATAAGTGAAAAGTTGGTTGTGGCAATGTTGACTTAATATTCTAGACAAACGTCTTATTCTATATATAGTACCTGAAGAAATAAAGCGCTCACCCAAAACTAAATTTGTCATCGCTTTGAATCTTTTTTAAATGTGATTATAGGCTCTCGTTTACTTCTGCAATGTTGACTTAATTTCCATTGTCTTTTATAGTTTACCTATACAATTTGACTTTTCTATTGATGTTTAAAAAAAATTAAAACCAAAAATGAGTTGTTTTTGATCTGGAAGAAAAAAAGTGCTCATATCCGCCTAACTAGATTTTACCATGAATAAAGGGTGTCCACGATGAAATTGCCACACACAAAATTGATTCGCAAAATTCGAGTTTTCATCCGATTGCCATCAAATTTTCAGGGATTGAGAAATAACTATTAAACTTCATTTTACCATTTTACTCGTATTTTATTTACAGTCCATACGCAAATGCCCGCACCTTGGCCTTAACCCCGGCCATAAGATTCTGCACAACTTGTGAATCAACCGTTTTTTTCATGTAAACCCATACTTTCTTCAGTTCCTCGACTGTCTTCACTACCTTAGGTCGTTTAAGAAGGTGCTGCTTCATAATCGCCCAGTACTTTTCGATGGGGCGGAGCTCCGGAGTGTTGGGAGGGTTGAACATTTTCGGCACGAAATTGACCTTATTGTCCGCATACCACTTCAGCACGTCCTTGGAGTAGTGGCATGAGGCCAAATCCGGCCAGAAGATTGTTGGGACGTTGTGGGCCTTCAGGAGAGGACCGTCCGTTCATCGTGTCCTGGGTCACGAAAGGTGCACTCCGCTTCCCGCACGTGCAGATGGCTTGCCAAACCAGGAATTTCTTCGCAAATTTGGACATCTTCTGAGTGGGGACATGCTCCGGAACGCTGAACTTATCCTTGGCCGTGAAAAACAGGTTGCCGGGGATCTGTTTGAAGTCGGCCTTCACATATGTTTCGTCGTCCATGATGCAGCATTCAACTTTCGTCAGCATGTTGAGGTACAACTTCCTGGCACGGGTTTTGGCGGACTTGTTCTGCTTCTCGTCGCAATTAGGGGCCTTTTGTACCTTGGACGTTCGAAGCCCAGCCTTAGTTTTGGCCTTCTGGACAAAACTTCGGCTTAGGTGTAGCTTCTTAGCCACATCCCGAACGGAGGCGTTCGGATTTCGGTTGAAGGCCCCAACTTACGCGGTTGTGATTTTTGGTGTTGTACGGAATACTTTTTCCTTCACTTCTGGGCTTCCGATCGGTGGTCAACCGTTCCTCGAACCGCTTAATCACTCGCGACACCGTGGAATTCGCGATTCCCAACATTTTAGCGATGGAACGATGCGAGAGATCCTTGTTCTCGTGATGAATGCGCAAGATTTTATCACGCACGAGCTGTTCTTTCGACTCCATTTCCGCGAGTTTTGATCACAGGACTTTAAACTTGCAGGATGTAAATAATGCACTATGAACTAAATCCACCCAAATTTTCATTAAATTCTACCCAACGGTTAAAAAGTTAGAGCAATTTCATAGTGTGGCAATTTCATCGTGGACACCCTTTAGTTCATTCCCAGTCGTAAGATGACATTTCTAGATGATTGTTAATGGGGCAGAGTTTGTGTCTTTTAGTTGTTATTTGTGTTAAAAGTTAGGGTTGTGGGGAAAGGGGGGAATGGGGAAGGGGGGGGAGGAGGAAGAAGGGGGAGGAGTAAAGAGGGGAGAGGAGGGGGGGGGGAAAAAAAAAATGAGGGGGGGGGGGGGGGGTGTGGTATTGGAAGGGTGGGGTGGAGGGGGGGGGGGGGAGAGAGGAAGATTAGAAATGGGGTGTTGGGAGTCGGGGAACGTAAGTAAAAATTTCGTGTAAAATTGTGTCTTCTGAGACTGACAAATACGCAATTCGACAAAAGATTTGTTTGATTGAATTTATTTTCTCATCGCTTTCAACTCTTTCTTATGTGCTAAAGGACGCTTGCATGTGTCGGTCTCAGGGGACAGAAATTTATATGACATTTTAATAGTGTGTGTGTAGCATGGTGAAGGAAGTATTATGGTTTGAGGGTGTTTCGCGTGGTCCAGCGTATGAAATCTCGTGCAAATCGAAGGCATTCTGACTGCTGATCGTTACATTGAAATAATCAATGAAAATTTGGAGGATTCGTTGTTTTAAATCGGGCTAGAGGAAAACTTCATTTTCCAGCAGGGCACAGCTCGGAAATCAACTGCGTTCATCAAAGTAAATTGCATTACACAGTTGGAATAGTTGCAAGTTCGATTTTGGATAGACAGGTTGATAAAGGTTAAGTGACGAACAAAACCAAACTGTTCACAGTTCCATGTGAACGTCGACGTGAGAGAACATCGATGAAGCATTTTTCCTACAGGCCCAGTTTATTACAAAAATGACATAAGCAAAACTTCGTACTGAAAAAAAAAGAATGAAAAAAAGGGGCATCATCTCCATTCATCAGCAACTGCTAAGCTGTAGCGATGATCATTGATCTTGATGTATTGAAATGGGAAACTTTTCTGAGGCACTTTCCGAGCTTTTTGTGATCCCAGTTTAACACAAGGTTGAACCCCATGAATTGTGCAACCACATTCAATTAATTTGCCCTTGTATAGTCCAGGATCTTAAACTAAAAGATATTAAACAAAGTTTGAAAGAGCTATGGTTACTGAATATATTACTTCAGTCAATGGTTGTACAACAGGAAATTTGGAAAAATTATCAACCGCTATAGTCTATAAGCCTATAGTTTTTGGTTGTTTTGAGGAGCAAGTAAAGCTAGAGTCAGTTTATATCTGGACGCAACAGATCTATCTCGGAATCATGTTAGCTGAATAAAAATGTTGAGTACTCTAAATAAAGGATGCACTTTCTTTTTGTTAATTCTATTATTTGTACAGGCACAAGCGAATCAACTTTACAGATTTTAAAGAGACAAACCAGCTCATGGCTGAAAGTCTCTATAATGAAGTAATAAAAGAAAAAATACAGAATTTATTGCACTTTATAAGAAAAATAGAAATACCATATTTTGGACACTCTGATGGCTAACCTCCCAAGTAACATTGCCAAAACCATCCAGCTTTATTAAGTTTTATTAAGGTTTTATCAAAGCCACTAGAAATGAATTTGGTTTTATTATGACACCAAGAGGTGCCAATAGGTTTCATATTTTAGTCAGGTTTATGAGAACCTACACAGCTTGGGAAACTAGGAGAATTTAAAATTAACACTTCATATGATCACTTTAACAAAAATAAAAATAAAATATTGAAGCACTTTTTCAAAATTTTCACTAGTAAACGCGAGCAAATTCCTTTAAATTCCACTATAGGAAGCTTCTCTTTTGACAGATAGGCCTATTTCGTCTGCGACTTACAGACTTCTTCAGTGTTGAGTGCTCTGAACACTGGACACTGGACACTGAAGAAGTCTGTAAGTCGCAGACGAAATAGGCCTATCTGTCAAAAGAAAAGCTTCCTATAGTGGAATTTAAAGGAATTAGCTCGCGTTTACTAGTGAAAATTTTGAAAAAGTGCTTCAATATTTTATTTTTATTTTTTGTTAAAGTGATCATATGAAGTGTTAATTTTGAATTCTCCTAGTTTCCCAAACACAATAGTTCTGCTAATACACTCAAAAAGTTTTTTTAAAATAGTGTTTTTTTAAAAAGTGAAAGTGCTACACAGCTTGTTTAAAACGATCTTAAAACTAGTTTCCTCAAAATCCTTTTACTCCTATCAAAGGTTTTATTTCGACTTTATGAACTCATAATATGCTGTTTTGAAATGCCGTTTTAGGACTCATTCATATTATCTTATTATGGCATAGAGAAAAAAAGCATTTTAAAACCATTTTGCCTCCAGTAAACGCATGAGGCGGCAAATTGGCATTGAGGAAAGCCACCAAATAACCAAATAGTTTTAAAGTAGTCATTGCTAAGATAACTTGGCTTTATGGCAGAATTGTGATTTTTTTTCCAATCGCCATATTGAAATATTAGAAATAATAGAAATGTGGGGAAATAAATTTACCAAATTTTAAATGTAATGCAAATGACCTGTATATCAGAGACCAATTTCTACATTCGTTTAGATAACGTCATTGAATTTAATCAATTTTCAAGAAATTTATGTTGAAATTTATCGAATATATTTGTTTTTATTTTGTGTTTGTTGTTGTAGACGCGCATTATTTCCAAGGCGCATTAATTTTCGGCTCTTATCGGGCCAATATTGTATAATGTATGATATGTACTTCCATCCATTGTAGCACGGAAACTAAGTCCGACAGCAATGGGCTCTCCCTGATGCAACATCACTTATATGTATCCACGGGGATATAAAGAATCTCCTTCCAACAACAAGACTGAACAATTGGTCAAAAGAGCAAGCTCTCTAACATGAGAATGCCCCAATGGACGTGGAGAAGAGCCCGCCCTTTATTCACAAACTGTTAGCAATGGGGAGTTGGCATTCCCACTCTCCCCATCCAGAGTGCTTCAATCGGGTGCCCTGGTGGTCCCTCCCATTCTTATGAAATATTTATATAACGGTGTATATATTTATGTAAATGAAAAATACTACAAGCATTCGTATCTATAATATATGATCTTCGCTCGGTTGATCCTGAAATGCAAGAAATGTTGTAAAATGTTAAAGTGTGGAGTTCTGTGGTTTCGCGCATAAGCACCTTTTCGTTCGTTTTCAGCGTTAGCAGCATTTCACCAAAATCTTGATTTGAGGTATCCTGAAAATGTATATTAAATCTATTGAAATTTTACAAAACTAACATTTATACATTTTAATTTACTGTTGCCATGGTCACTATTTGCTACTTGATACTGATTTTATAACAGCAATCCGCTTTTATTTTTGCTGACCTAATAGTTATTGCTGCCAAGTAAGGAATGGGACGATTCAAGTGGAAGGGAGTTAAAGATAAATGGGCAAAAAAAAGTAATGTTTAAATCATC
>JAHHFK020004262.1:0-49541 GCA_024533555.2 Aedes koreicus
ACTTGAAATAATCCAACACCTTCCGGGCCTTCACAGGGTCAGCCGTCTTCGATTTTCTTCCACTTCCAGTCCGCCGCTCGGTCGTCTGGGACTTCTTAAACGATTCTACCACCGAGACACAGTTGTATGGGTGATTCCCAGTTGTCTTCCGATCCATCTCATGGTCGCAGTCGGATTTTCCATGACGGCGTGCAAACCGATTGTTATGAAATTTTGTATACGTAAACAATTCCTCAAACTAGCTATAATCAGATTTTCATCAATTTTTACCACCGACAGGCCCAACGTTTTCGTTCCACTTCGTTTCTTGACTCTTTGAACCATTGCTTCATTGGTTCCGCACTTTTTTGCAACATCTCTCACTGATAACTGTCGATTTAGAGGAATTGTGGTTGAAACTTTTTTGTTGTAACTAGGAACCCGAGGTCTTAGAGAACGCCTCAACATATTTAATTCATTTACGATGAAATTTTGTGGGCGCTCCGGATTCTCCATCCATTTGGCGACGATGATTTTGCGGCGATCTCCTTGATTCATTTAAAGGGTGATACGGTCAAAATTTGGTCAAGGGAAAACGCGTGTAAATCGGTGAAATCGTTTATTTAAAAAATCAAATTAAATTTCTTTTTCAAGTTCAATTAGTATAAAATTCAGGAAAAATATTCAGTTAGGCTTCCGCTTTTCCAAATCCGAATTGCCGGGCCTTACGCTTGACCCCTGCCATCAGATTTTGTACAGCCACCTTGTCCACCTTCTTCGCCGCAGAAAGCCAGTTTGCCTTGAACTGCTGCTCGTCCTTAGCAGTTTTTTTGGTCTTCTTTAGGTTCCGCTTGACAATAGCCCAGTATTTCTCAATTGGGCGGAGCTCTGGCGTGTTGGGAGGGTTCTTGTCCTTGGGAACCACCTGCACGTTGTTGGCGGCGTACCACTCCATGGCCTTTTTACCGTAATGGCAAGATGCCAAATCCGGCCAAAACAGTACGGAACAACCGTGTTTCTTCAGGAAAGGCAGCAGACGTTTATTCAAACACTCTTTCACGTAAATTTCTTGGTTGACAGTCCCGGAAGCTATGAAAATGCTGCTTTTCAAGCCACAGGTACAGATGGCTTGCCAAACCAGATATTTCTTTGCGAACTTTGACAGTTTCGTGTGCTTGAAAATATCTGCTACCTTTCCCCTTCCTTTTGCCGTATAAAACTCCTGTCCCGGAAGCTGCTTGTAGTCGGCTTTGACGTAGGTTTCGTCGTCCATTACCACGCAGTCAAACTTCGTCAGCATCGTCGTGTACAGCCTCCGGGATCGCGCTTTGGCCGTCGTATTTTGTTTATCATCGCGATTTGGAGTCACTACCTTCTTGTAAGTCGATAGTCCGGCTCGTTTTTTGGCTCGATGCACGGTTGTAGACGATACACCCAGCTTATTTGCGGCATCTCGGAGAGATAGGTTAGGGTTTCGCTTGAAACTACCGGCAACTCTCTTTGTCGTCTCAGCGGCTTCCGGTTTTCGATTTTCCCCGATCCAGACTTCCTGGCTGTCGACAAACGTTCCCCAAACACTTTAATTACATTTGTAACGGTTGATTTGGCAACTTTTATTGAAAATTTTACCAACAACAACATTGAAACTAAGTTTTCCATACAACAGGCCATAGTCAGGAACATAATTAGAAAATAATTTGTCCCTTACATTGTGTCCACGGTTTGCTTGTTAAATCATTGTTATTTTATTTATGTGAGCAGTTATTTTATAAAGTGTAACTATTTTCTGTACATCTAGGCTGCATTATTTGGTTTATCGGTACAATTTAGCCAAATTTAGATCATTATAAGATCATGAAGATAATCTGTTCAGCTTAACCAGTAAAATCATGATGTCTAAAAAGTTAAGTAGATCTAAAATTACACGGAAGTGAACAGCAGTAGATTGATTAGTAATGCTTTAATTGCTTCGAATTAAATCGAACATCTTGATAACAGCATATTTTTGTTGATTATCACTGAATAAATGGAATATTTGGTACATAGACCGAATGAAGGAGCTAGGCTAACACTACATCCCCTTACCCTATAAAAAATATTAATGGTTAACAAAAAATTTCATATTGAAAAAAACACTTGATTTAAACTGGTTTAACTGAAGGGAGCTTTGTATATAACATGCGATGGTCGTAGTGATAATTATTATTTTTTTAATGACCGTGCGTTTCGTAGTTGTTACTCCGTTACTGAACAGAACTAAAGGGCGAACACGAAATTATTGCGACACCGAAAATGTCATGCCAATTTTCTTATAATGTTTAGAATCAAACCAAAATTTTAGGGTAGTTTTATACATATATTTACCTCAAAAAATCAAAAGAAAAGTTAGACTGATGGAGCCCTTGAGTGTAAAGTTCAACGCATTTTCGCTTGATGCCCTCCATCAAAGTCTTTACAGTGTCATCCGGTACCAGTTTCTCAGTTTTTTTTCCATTTTCTTAACATGTCCTTCTCGTCTTTGACTGGGCTGCAAAATGGTGAGTAGACAACTGGGATGGAGCGTACGTCCCCGCAACATAGCACTGGTCCTCACAAGTTCCTACCTCATGCTTCCACGGGTCAAGAGATGACAAAGACCGCCAGCTAAGGGTTGCGTACTTAGCTGGTAGTGCAGCCTGGGCACTGTTGTCCTTCTGACTTCAGCTAGATTGAGGAGGTGCGTTCCGAGCGTCTGTCCACCAAGGAGGTGCAGCTCAAACAGCTCCTGGCATCCAGCGGTTGAGTAATAAACGCTGTATCGCGTCAGCTATACCTTAGGAAGCAGTTCCACCAACGCGATGTAGGAAGGTGGCATGCTGAAATCTTACCCTACCACAAAAATGGAAGTATTCTTTATACGGTGTATAATTTCAGATCATCTATGGAATTCCCAAGTGTTGTTTAATAATTTTAATTTTTTTGTTTCCTTCGTGGCAATGATAATGCAAGTACGTCTACAATTGCAGCTGGACATCAGTCTACAGACATGCAGACAGTACAAATATAATTGTTACTATCATTTTATATTATAACATCCCTTCACAATATTTTTAAAGCTATTTTCAGGTTCGCATTTATGCATCGTCGTAAGTTTTAGCCGACCTAACCCACGATATGTATTTGAAAAGATAGGATGGTTTTTGACGTTTTTGTTTAGAAAGGATCATACGACAAATTCTACTAAATAAAATTTCAAGAAAAGTTTAATAATTCAAAAACTAAAATTGTTTATGATCTCTCATTTTCTATTGCACAGATATAAAAGAATTATTTATGGGCCCAGTAGAAAGCAAGAGTTATCGGAGAATTCAAATTTCATTTTTCTTTTTTTTCTGTTTTTTTTCTTTTTTGTGATTTTATTTTGTTTCAGTTTTTGGGCAGTAATCATAATCATATGAAAAGTTATTTCGGCTAATTGTTGGCTTAAATTTTCTTTGCTATTCTGCTTGGCTGCCTGGTGATCAACTTTCTTTCATTATACCACTTTGGAAATTTTCGCCATTTCAGAGTTTCAATCATCTAACATCACAGCAGAAAAGACAAATAGGTGCATTTAATTTTTATGTGTATACTATTACAACATCGTATTGTTTTCATCATATCATCATTATATATATTAGTATATCATATTGAAAATATTTACTAAAAGATTAAATTTTCTTCTTCTTAAATTTGTCGTCCACATAGAACTTGCTCTTGCCGGTGAAAAACTCCAACCCGGAATTTGCTTAAAATCGGCTTTTATATACGTTTCGTCGTCCATCACACAGCAGCCATATTTTGTCAGCATCTTCTCGTAGAGCTTCCGTGCCCGAGTTTTAACCGTCGATTGTTGCCGCTCATCGTGGTTTGGGAAGTTCTGTACCTTGTATGTATGTAGTCCAGCTCTCTTTTTTGCATTCTGGACGTAGCTCTGCGACATGCCGATCTTTTTAGTCAAATCACGGCTTGAGACGTTGGGATTTGCTTTAATCATCCGCTTCACCTTTCCCTCCGTCTTTTTGTTCTCCGGTCCCAGTTTTCTTCCAGCTCCTTTGCCGTGGTCCAACGTCAACCGCTCCTGGAACCACTTCAACACTCTGGAGACGATTGAATGGTGAATGTTCAACATTTTTCCCAATTGCCGGTGCGACAGGTCAGGAAATTCCAGGTGTTTGGAAAGAATTTGTTCTCTCGACTCGCGTTGGTTCACCTCCATTTTCGTTGAATCGAAAACACGACTTCGAGTTTGACAGCATGTAAACAATGCACATCAATGAGAAAGTGTGCAAAATTTGGTTGATTTTTACCCAATGGTAAAAAAGTTATGCCCTGTTGAATGTGTCGCAATAATTTCGTGTTCGCCCTTTAGTGTAATTGCACAGAGAACCACATAGATGGAGCTTGGGAGTAGCTTTACATCTTCAATGTACAAGTTCACTAATTCATTCTAGTTATAGATCAGTACCGGCGCCGGCCACGTACTCACGGTCTTCGGGGAGGGGGGAAGGATGATTAGTTTGACAATCATTGGTCTGAGACCGTGTTTACCCCTGCGTCTCCGCAATTGTCAAGGGAAGGATAGTTTTGTGTAAGTGAGGCAGCTGAGTTTTAGATCATGGATTCACTGTGGTAAGTGATGCGATCAATGAAAGCGCAGTAGACTGCTTTTTATTTTAAATCGATTGGTGATCGAAAGAGGCAAGTGACAAATGGCAAGGAAGGGGACGGGTCTGGGATTGAACTCCCGACCATCTGCTCTGTAAGCAGAACGAGTAACCACTGAGCTACCCAGCCACGTCCATGCGTTGGTTATAGTGATCATTCAACAAAAATAGAGAAAATAAATCTGAATATGATAAAATAAGAATGGATCCTGGTATGATTAAAACAATTTAAATCCAGGGGACTTTTCTTCATTACAGATTGGGCCAAATGGTCTCAAATTTCTATGAACCTTTGTCCACGCACAGAGTTTAAGGATCAATGAACAAAAGAAAATCATGTTTCAATTTTCCGGACATCATGAATTTCAAAAATAAATAACTCAAGAACTCAAAACATCAAACAAACATGTCATGTTTTCGTGTATCATGCAAACACCAAAATTCATTTCTGATGAACCATTAGTATACACACATTGTTAAGGCCTATGTTTCCAAAATGAAATATATCCAAGAGATTCTTGCTCATTTCTGCAAGGATAATCTCATAATCGTTGCAAGGAAAAGGCGTTTTTTCGTCCATATATCCATAAATGTGTGGTCGAAATTTCATAAAAATCGGACACCCTTCGGCCAAAACCTGTACGATGCTTCAAAAAATCCCCTGCAGTTACAATTATGTGCTAGCTTGTTGGGCATTCAAGTGACAATCATAATTCAAACTCAAATGCTCTCTTTCACACGAACAGACGGACATTTTCCATACACGATTTCGATGCTTAGTTATTGAAGTTTCAAGTATACTTTTGGAACGAATCTGAATAAAACGAATCGTTCGTACGTGCTGAGATAGGAACGAAATTGAGGCTCGGGATGAAAAAAAACACAATCCCCAACAAGGTGGCTGCGAGGATTGTGGATGTTTGAGCATGTACACGTACTCTATGTTGGATGGGAGCTAAACGAGCCAACTAACAAGGCACGAGAGCTTTGTTTGAATAGTTGATGAGTTAGTGAACGAAAGGCTTGTAAGCTGCTTTGCACCGTTGTTTACCTTTAAAAACGTGTTTTCTTTTTTGGTATTTTTTTCTCATGAGTATGATTAAGACTAAAAAACCAAAGTATTACAACTTGATTCCCTTATGATTGCTCAACTTGATTTACGACTAGTGACTAGTAGGGACATAATAAAAGCTCCCAAAACGAGCATTTATATTCTTCTATGCCAAAATACACCTTGACACTATAAATAAATGGGCTTTTCAATCTGAAGCTCGTCAACACCAGCGATCTCAGCCAGTGCGGTGTTATGCTATTGGCCTGGAGAGAGGCATTTGCATTTCACTCTTCACTACCCCCCTTACAACTTATCCCTTGAACCACAAAATGTAGCAACATCAGATTTAACTGCTCTTTTATCTGTACCAAGCAGCACGGACATGCATTGCCTAAAGTGGTATCAAAATGTCACCGGCAGGATAAGCCTCTTCCGCTAGATGGTGGGTAAGGTGAAACAGAACTGACGATGATGGTCATCCTTGCCGCAACGAATTTCAAAAGCCTCTTTGGTAAGAACTGCATCAACTACTGGCCAACCTTCGGAGACTTAACTTTGGCATCTCCACTCTCTGTCACCGACATTGTGTGGAAGAGTAGTGAGGTCTCGGGAGTAAATCTTTATTGTCATTCCTGAGTGCAGTTTTATTACGTGATAATTGTAAGCGAACGAAATTTTAATATCATGCCCAGTCACCATGCCAACGAGAAAACACATTCCGACCCACTCTTCTTAGACCACCTTTGAGCTCAATCCGTTGTCGCTGAAGAGGAGCAGCTTTAGTAGTCAGCAAGAACATTCTAGCTCAGCAATGCAGTAATTAAAATTTTTCAAATTTAGACAGCACAAAAGGCTTTTAGATGCAGTGACCTTAGAGAATGCACTGGTCGGACTTATGTGGAAGAAAATACGAAAGAAAAAATGGTCGCGCCAAAAAAATTAGTTGGTAGGAACATTGTTTCCCAAATTATTGCAATACGTCCAGATTAAGGAAAGGCAATTCAAGAATCGAGCCGTAAGAAGAGAAACCGAAAATACAACTTTACCCAGATCGTTTACTACGATTTTGAAGTTGGAAAAGTAACTGAACAAGCAAAGAGTCATTGGTCAATACTGTTTTGTTAATTCTACTGTCGGAAATAGCATAGAAAGCAGAACCGCGAAAGAATCACATAATCGTTAATTCCCGCATTATGTACGACATCAATTAAATGAACTGACACCGTAGAATTCGGTTTATCGTTGTTTGGCAAACCGAGAAACCCACAATTAGGTATAATTCTTCCTTTCCAGCGTTCACCAGCCAATGCCTGCGAGCATGTTTCGTGTCAGCGATTAGAAGGATAACATACTCATTATTCCTGTCCCTAAGCAAACAACTAAACACACAAAAAACAACATCCCCTTATTGGTGGACTTTAGTCTCATTTTAACATGCACTTTATATAAACCGTGTCAGAGAGCCACGCTTTAATTGTGTTTTGGGTGGGAATTGGTTTTTGTTTGTTTCGCTGAATCGAATTGAAACCTGGAGCCCTTCTGCGGTACAAGCTTTAGTATTTTTGCCCTAGTTCTTCTATCGAAGCACACGGCGGACAATATCGTTGTTCAGGTCAGTTTCATCATTTTTTGTTTAGCTGAATCTCTCGTTTTTATTTTTATTTCCTTTGGTTCCTATCGACAAGTGAACCGTAGCTAGAGAAAGCTGACCAAATGTACGGAAAGCTATAAAAACCAGTGGTGGGAGATGTTTACGGGCCCATAAAAATGTATTAAAACCCTGTCCACAGAAACGTTAAGTTGAGACTCGCTGTAAGGGATGAGATCGACAATGAATACTGGGTTGCATTTGGCGCTGATTGGAGCGACTAGACTGATTCCAGGCACCAGTTTTTGTATTTATTTTCCAATTATGACGTCCACTTGAGTTCCTTTCCTCGTATAGCCATTGATTTTTATGATGATGAGAGTATTTGATTTGTGCAACGAAACAACAACTCTAAAATCCAAATGCTTGTAGTAAAACAAAGAAGATGGCAAAAGCAAATTAACCTCAAATCATAAAGTTAATCAGTGCGGGCAAAATCGAAAAAAAATTCAATCAACTTATGTTTAACTGGTTCAAAACACGGAGATTCTATGGACGGATTTGTCTGAATCCAATATTAATTTTGGTAAGCATTATTTGGGATTGGAAAAAATAGCAACTTTTTATATTAATCTTTTGAAGTCTCAAACGTTTGTAGCATCCACACTCAGCTCGATTAGCAGTAAAGTACCAAAAAAATATTATCACGTATGATAGAGAGAACCATATGCAATCGATAATCATATTGATACTGTCGTTGCCTAAATTTAAAACGTGAAGCTAACCATCAACCAAAAGTTCAACCAAAAATGGCTTCTCAAGTACGGTTATGACACAAACGAAACGACAGAAAATATAATAATAAAGTCTTCGCATTCCTAATCTGCATCAGAGTCTGGATGTGCAGCTTTAGCACTAATACACTCGTATAGGCAAACGAAGCAGCAACATGTGACTGTCTATGCTAATCTTCATTTCAATCAAGTGTGGTCAATCTTCAGAACCATCTCGAGTTCCATTCGACCTCATAAGAAACCTCGGTTTTGGTCCGTCGATACACTTCCACCGTCAGAAAAACATCGATTCTTTGCTGATCTGATCTACAAAAGCTCCTTTGAAGCACACATAAATTGTTCCAAGTACACCCTTCAAAAGGAAAACAGCCACTCGTGAATGAATGCACAAAATAGTATTTACAAAAATGGCTCGTCTGTCTGCATTCTGCTCCAGCGAAACACATTCAGAGCCACAAATTCATTTGTTCATACGTTATCAACCAGACATAAAGTCAATGAAGAGAATCGATCAAAGAAGATAAGCCCTTTTCAAAAGTTACGAGAAAAATTGTAAACAGATAACTATCTAAACATAACGTATTTGAAAACCGTGCAATAACCTAGTTGCTTCCCCGTTACTGATCATAACAAGTGTAGCAATCTTACTCCCTTTTAGCCTTTTTTTTAATTTTTAAAAGGTTTTATTATTGCCATCGACATGCTATTCTGTTTAAAAGCAGCTTTCCATGATGTGAAACATGTACATTTAATTATTTTTTCTTAAGACAATTTTTATAACCTTTTCTAGCAGTAAGGTGAAGGTTAAAACAGTCTAGCTTTAATAAATAATTGACGAGAAAATCTATTCCCTCAAAAAACCGTTTAGTAATTTAATATTAAAGCTTCTTCATATTTGTTTAACAAAGTCGTGATAAAATATTTCATAAGCACGCTTTATCATTATAAAAACCATCATTAAACCATTTGGCTTCTGACGAGAGCATGCAGCATATATTGTAGCATTTTGAACTACATTAAGTGTATGATAAGATGCTATACCATTGTTGTCATAATAAAATAAAACAAAGATGGATTAGCAACAAACTTAAAAAAGTGAAAACTAGCGGCACGTTTAAGCGAAAAATCAAGCAAAACTTCTTGAGCATTCTGAATAGTGATTTGTCAACTATCCATCAACTAAGTTCGATGAAAAAACCACAAAATCAGTCAGTTGACAATGACCGCACCATTACACCGCCAGCAGAGCCGCTCGGAGCCGATGGATCATTTGAATTCAAAGTTATCGGATAAGCTGTGCTTTTGGAAAAGTCGGTTATGGACGGCAGCAGGGTAAATGCACCCTTCTTTTTGGGGAAATGCTCCTTAAACCTAGGAAAAATGCTCCTTAGATGCGTTTGCCCGGTATAATTCAATCGGAGGTATTAACCTTCTGGTTAGCGCTTGTCGGTTGTTTCGACGGGTCTTAAGTTCTTCAAGATTGTATAGCGCAATCTTCAAGGTAGTTTTGACGGATTTAAATTTCATTTTGACGAGATTCTCTTCATTTTGAAGAGTCTTTATTTCGTTTTGACGGGTCTTAATTTCATTTTGACGACTCTTAAATTCAGAAACTTAGAACCCGTCAAAACTATACAATCTTGATGAAACTTAAGACCCGTCAAAACACCCGGCAAGCGCTAACCAGAAGGTTAATATCTCCGATTGCATTATACCGGGCAAACGCATCTAAGGAGCATTTTTCCAAAGTTTAAGGAGCATTTCCCCAAAAAGAAGGGTGCATTTACCCTTTGCCGTTATTTACCACGATGTTTTCATCATTCAACAATTTCGTTACAAGTTCGGTTACCAGAATGATCAAGAGCATAGTTCTCAAAATGATGGAGTGTATCCAAGTGTCTTGGAAGACGAAGAACATGATTTTGCTAATGAAAATGAATTGTTGAAAAACATAAATTTGGGCTGCTAATTTTAATTTAAAACACAACACACTGAAAGAATTATTGAGCATTCCTAACACTCTTCTTCCTAATGTTCTGACTCAAGCTAAGAATATTCCACTTGGAAAATACTGATGGGTAAATTTTGATTTCAATCGGAAGTTTTTTTTTTTGTCGAAATGAATTTGTTAAGACTAAATAGAATTTATGAATACAATTAAAATTCATTATTTTTTTCTGTGTACCATATAAGCTGTTTGACAGCTGAACGGTCTTGCATATAGTCAATTAGCGTTGTAAAAAAACAGTTTAGCCTCAACATTATTTTCAAAAATGTCATTGGAAAACATCATTCGTTTACAGATGCTTTCATGAAAACAAAACAGCATTTTCTATTATGGCTCATGAAAAGTCAATGTTAATGCCGCTGCCATTTTCATTTTAATCTTCATGCAGGTTTATTATTTGCATATATTATGATATATTTTCTTTGACACGGCTTATTGTTGTACGGCAGTTTATGTGGGAAAAAAATAAATAAAAGTGACTGAGCGAAAAATGTATCTTCAACGAAGAATTACACTTTTTCTAAATATTTTTTTTTTTTCAGAAAGTACAACGTATTTCGGAGGCGCATCTAGTTTTTCAGCTCTTTTCAAGCAATTTACACAATGAATTCAATTTGGCACTTAAAATTTGAGCACTATAGGTTGAAATTAGTAACAAAATATGATAAATCAAGCGTAGATAAATATTTCTGAATGAGAATACTAACGTTTTATTTGACATGTGTAATTTTTTTCATCTATCAGAGTTTTTTTTGTCGAAATGAATTTGTAGAGAGTGAATAAAATTTATTAATACGATTATATTACGAATAAAACTATTTTGAGTGGTTTTGGCAAGCGTCTAGTGGAAGTCGCACGAAAGAGACTTTTATAGATGGCAAATTGCTTTTATTGTAGTTAACCTATGGTTTTCAAACTGTTTTTAATTCGGTCATAATAAAATCTTTTTATTTCAATCCAATCAAGAACTGCCTCTGAAATATACCCTTCAGAACCTCTACCAAAGTGGGCCAACTAGGCCCATTTTAGTCTTCATGAGGTTTTAAAGGATGTAATCAAGACAAATATGCCTTGACCAGGGTTTTATGGATGTCGTTTTATAAAACCCTTGTAGGAATTCATAAAACTTTAAATGCTACTTGGGCTGGCTGGCCCACAATTCAATCGATGCGGGTGCGTTTGTGTGAATTTGACAGTTTTCCGATTTGTTTTCTGTTAAATTTATGTCAACGGAACGCAAACGTACCTATTGTGGACAAGCCTTACGATAGTTGCACAGAGATAGGATTAGTTCCCATCTTCAATGTACAAAATGCATTAATTCATTATATTTATAAGATTCTAACCAGCCATACTCTTGGTGAAGGGGAAAGGTTAGTTTAACAATTTTTGCTACACAGAGAAAAAATTATGAATTTTAACAGACGTGTAAAATTTCCCCTCGTTTCAGTTCAAGCCTAAACAACGTAATTTTAGGCAGTCTTCCATACAGCATGCAACATGTTTTGCAATCTTCCATACAACAGACCTGATTGCAGCGATAAATTTAAGCCAGATAAATTTACATCCCATTAATTCATGCTAAATCTAGCATTCCATTTATGTGCCTTAGATAACGCAGAATATTAAATGTTTCTTTCTATCGTGTAGAGACTGTGTTTTGTCTTTTTGATTGCCAAGGGAAGTATAGTTGTGTGAGTGAGATAGGGTTATTTTATAATTATGGTTCACTGTGATCTAGTGGGATAGATAGCGGAGAAATGAAATATTACTGAAGACGACGGTCATGGGATTGACCCTCCCGACCCTCTAATCAGGAGCCGAAAACCACAGAGGTAACCAGCCGCGTCAAGCTATAATTTTTATTTGCATGTCTAGGGTAGAAACTGAAATTTTCATTGTCAAAATACGATGAGATGGCTGTCATAGTGAATCCCACTCCGTCTTCTTAAGAACAATTTTTTTAACGCTTTTTACGTGATTCTCTACATCTTGAAATGAAATCATTCACTCACGGTAGTCGTAAATTTTATGCTGTTTATCTTTACACTCCTAAATTTATAGCTTTATCATCTTGGGCAAATGAAAACATCATGTCGTTGAAGTCTTCGCCATTAACATAGGCATTTTGGCGGAGTTTCAGCAAGCCACCATCATGGTAACCTATACTTTCACTGGAAAACCTATCATCTCAAGGAAATTATGATCATGAATCGAACGAGCCTCCAGCCTTTCATATGTATTTATTTTTCCTTTTATTAAGGGGTGAATAAATAAAAAAAAAAAGACCATCATAAATGTACACAATGCAACGCCAGAAATGGCTCGTAAAACTGGTTTTTTGATAATCGGGATATTGATGGCATAGTGAATCGCGATGTACAGTTTTTGTGCGGTGGGATGAAGTTGCTATAAATAGAAAGTAACTATAGCTTTTAATAATGATGTTCGTGTGCACAATGGTAAAATCCTCCAAACAGATTTAAGCCACAAATTACGACCATTATGCAAGCCTTCGACTGGGACACAGAAAGAAAAACAAAATAAAAAATTAATGACGGCACATGTACAAATAATACTTTTTTAATACTTCGCAAATAAAATGTGACAACTGCAATCCCTCCACGAGTTTTGGAGTAAAATGATTGGACACCGAGTCGGGATAATGTAAATCGTAATTCGTTGATATTCGTTGTGCTTATTTTTCGAGTTTTGTATGTTATTCCATTTTTGCATTTAAAGCTGATTACTAATAACAATTAGTTTATGGCTCGGTTTCAAATAAGTTGTCATACGCACTTTCTCAGTTATTATTTGAGAGCTTTTAATTCCGCTAACATTTTCACACAGCGGCTGGATAGTCATGAAGAAAATGGATATAGTTTTTGGCTCAGGAAGTACCAGCACATCGGTCCCAAGCTCGGTCTCAAGCTTAATGATTCGCCCCTAATAACGTAACTCACACGAACACACCCTCAAATATTCTGTCAAAATAACACAGCGAATCAAAACAAAAACAAAGATTCTAGTACCGAAAAGCGCAAGAATGTATTGCAAGGTGAAGACTGCAAGGTGTACTTTGGACCAACGGGTTCTACAACAGTGAACCAATTTCAAATCACTAGTTGCGTATTGGGTGTTGGTATTTGGTTGAAACCTGAAACGTTAGTTTAAGGGTCGTTTTTGTTTTTGGGACGGGTTGTTGTGTGTGCGTCTTTCTTTTTTTTTTTTTTTTTTATTTTATTTTTTTTTAATAAATATTTTTTTTTTTTTTTTCTTTTTTTTTTTTTTTGTGTTTTCGCTGTTTGGGTGCTGGGGTTGTGTTGTAAGTGTACTGTTTCTATTTTTGTTTTTATGTATTTTTCTCTTTTTCTTTCTATTTTAATATATCAAAATCAAACTCAAACTCGCGTCGTGAGGTCTGGGTCAAGAAAACGATTTTTTAATCAAGAGTAACTTTTAAAAAGGGCGGATGCATTTTAGCATATATTTTAGTTAAAAAATTGTTGCTCGGAAACTTTTGGTTGCATGAAAAAACTGTCATAGAACACGTTGTAAGAGTTTTTGTGGTGAAGCTTGTTGAAAAATAAACATAAAAAAAATCCTTCTTTAAGACATTCTACTTCAACACAAAACTTAGAATACATAAAAAGTTAAACTGTTTTCCGTCTGTTGTTTTTAACTTAAAACCTTTGAAAACTTCAGGATGCAGAAAGCTCCAGTTTTTTTTACGTAAGCTTTGAGTGCCGTCCGGGACTGGAGTTCGTCAGTCTAAGCACAAAACAATCTTTGATGATCAACATTTACCATATGTTTTGTACAAAAAGAGTGACAAGGTTTTGTACAAAAAAAAAAAGATGAGAACTGTCGAGCGATCACATTCCTAAATGTCACCTAAATAGTGCAATCCCAGATCACCCAAAAGTAAATTAGTTTGTTGGGTGATGGGGGGGAGTCAACAACGGACCAGATCTGAATGTACGGCAAATCCTCCAAAAACACCGTGAATACTAGGTCCCGACGCGTCCCAACCTGTTCATCGATTTCAAGGCGGCGTACGACAGTATTGACCGAACAGAATATTGAAGAATTATAAACGAGAATGGCGTTCCCGAGAAGCTCACAAGGTTTATAAAAGCTATTATGGACAATGTGCAAACCTTCGTGAAGATTTTGGGAGAACATTTTAATACATAATACAAGACAAGTTTAAGGACTTTGATGTAAATTGTTCAACATTGCCCTCAAGGGTTTGTGCAAACCAAGCTCAGCTGAGGTACGATTTCACACGCTCCAGTCAATTTGTTTGTGCCGGGGATGATATGAATGTTGTCGACAGAAATGGTGGCAGAACTGTACACCCGCCTGAAACGTAAAGCAACAAAAGTTATTTTGTCAAAAACAAAGTACATGCTAGTAGGCGGAACAAAGCAAGACAAGGCCTGCCTAGGAAGCAGCGTTAAGATAGACGAGAATACCATCGATGTGGTAGACCAATGTATCTACCTCTGATCCCTGCTTACGCCAGACAACGAAAGCAGCCGTGAAATCTGAAAACGCATAATCAGTGGAAGTCGTGCATAGTGAGATCCACCGCCGCACTAAATTTACTTTGTACAAAACGCTGATTAGCCTGTGGTTCTCTAAGGGCATGAGACGTGGACAATCGCAATCGTTTATTGCCAGAGAAGAACCTGCAAGCATTTGATGCTTTCGAACATCGCGTGCTTAAGATTATTTTTGGTGGTGTGCAGGAGAACACTGTGTGGCGGCGAAATATGAACTACGAGCTTGTACAACTTTACGGCAAACTCAGCATTGTACATTGTTTTGAAAGTATTTATCTTCAACCCAATCTTCACTGCTTCGCGCTTTGGTCTGGTGTGCTGCTCTGCCACCACCTCAAATGTTCTGCCGACAATGTCCACGTCATCGGCAAAGCAGATAAATATACTGGATCTGTTGAAAGTCGTGCCACTTATATTGAATGCCGCTCGTCTCATGACACCTTCAAGAGCAATGTTGAACAGCAGGCAAGAGATTCCATCACCTTAACGAAGCTCCCTGCGTTACATCCATCGTAGGCTTGATTAGTCTGGATTAGATTTCCTGGAAAGCCGTTCTCGTCCATGATATTCCGCTACGCTGCTGATAGCTGTTTTCATGGTGTTCCAACAGTCGAGAGGGGCTTCGTCGAGCTCATCCTCTTCCGGCAGCGCAGTTTCGAGCGAGTGCGCGTAGCCTGCGGAGACGTCAGGTTGCTTCAGTCACGTGAGATTGTATCGTGGCGGGCGACGCTACGGAAATTTGTACACTACGGAGAGTTTTGGGCGCATCGTCACCATCACTAGGTCCGTTGCTGTTGGTGCCATAATAGGTCCGTTTGCTGTTGGTGCCATGATAGGTTCTGACGTCGAAGATGTCTGAGAAGTGCCGACCATCTATCAAAACATGGTTCTTGTGATTTCGTTTGGTTTGGTGAACTCCAGGAGTACCGATGTTGAAGGCTGGGCTGGAAGAAGGTAATACGTACGGCCATGTTCTGGAGGTGGCGAAGTCGATAAGTCGTAGGCCATTGTCGTTGGTCAGCTGTCGTGTGCTGAAATTTCCAAACGGTTTATATCCCTCCTCCTGGCCAGCCTGAGCGTTGAAATCCCCAATGATGATCTTTATGTCATGACTTAGGCAGCGGGCGTATTCTCGCTCCAGCTGCACGTAGAATTCTTCTGTGTCATTATCAGTACTTCCAAGGTGAGGGCTATTCACGCTAATGATGCTTATGTTGAAGAACCGGCCCTTGATCCTCAACCTGCACATTCTTGGATTGAACCTCCCTATCACTTGCTTCTGCATCTCACCCATCACTATAAAAGTTGTTCCCAGCTCATGTGTATTTCTGCAACTCTGGTAAATGGTATGACCATCCCGAAACGTACGCAGCGTAGATCCTTTCCAGCACATCTTGTGCAGCGCTACGATGTCACGCTTGCGGTTCTTCAATTCATCGAAAAGCACGCAAGTTCCTTAAAAAATTGAACAACATACAAATACTTCGTGCTTTCAACAGCACATGTGGTATTGAATACGAAGCCACCTTCATAAATAATAAAAATCGATTTCGTTGCAGAAGCCGAAAACAACGAATTTATTGGTTAGTCAAACGATCAATTTCGTTATATGAAATAAATTTTATTTTCAGTGTGCAGGTTCCAAAGAAAAGAGCAGTGGCTTTAACAAGCCTTTCAAACTGATTTTAAGTTACAGGAGGACCTTCTTCTGGAACTTGGAGTGGGAGATAGACTCAACCTCGCTGCTCACCTCCTTGTTGGGGATTGTGAAATATTTAGTGCCCTGACAGTTGTTGCTGTCCAGTGTCAAATATTTCTCATCGCCCATCGCCTTCACCTCCTCGACCATTGTCTGTATCCGCTGCTTCTGGATGCGCTTCAGCTTGTGTTGGACTGTCAAAGGACCGGTAGCAGGCTTTTTCTCGATGCTCTTTCGTTCGTTCAGCAAGGTGATGATCATTTATATGCCTGATCAGCCGTATCCCATCGACACGAAGAACCCCATGATGGCGGATTTCTTCGCCTCGGGGTGCAGGCGGTAGTATCAACATACCACCGAATAGAGGTTTTATACTGCTTCTGGCATGGCTTCTGGAAAATATCTGATATTGCTGTTAAAATTACTCGGAAACAACAGGGGTACTATCAGCGGCTCGATAGTCATGATAAAAATGGATACAGTTTTTGGCTCAGGAAGTACCAGCACATCGGTCCCAAGCTCGTTTCCAAGCTTAATGATTCGTTCCTAGTAACGTAGCTCACACGAATACACCCTCAAATATTCTTTTAAAATAACCTAGCCAATGAAAACAAAAACAAAGATTCAAGTACCGAAAAACGCAAGAATGTATTGCAAGGCGCAGGCTGCAAGCTCCAGTTCAAACTTAGGGGTTCTACAACAGTGAACCAAATTCAAATCGCTAGTTGCATATTGATTGTTATTACTATGATTGGGATTATTTTAGGATTAACATCGCTTTGATTGATAAAATTACATATATTCAGTCTGGTGTACGGATTTCAGATCTGCACTGTATATTTTTCAAATCTCAGATATTTGCAAAAATTAATGAGTTCCAACGATAAATTCAGTTTTTGGGAGCTGAGAGAGTTCTGATTCACCGCCAGTCCACGGAAACAAATCGGTTTCTTTTTGCATGAATAAAAAACCATGAAACGAACTCTTATCTTATATTATGAATTCGTGATTTTTATTCATGGTTTCATGGTTGAAATGATAGATGCGAGTCATGAACTAAGGAATTGTTAATTTGCCGCTAATCTAAAGTTCTGACATCAGCTTCATTAATCATGTATCTAATCAAGAATTACATTAGCGTAGTAATTACATCCACCAGGTACACCCAAAATAAAAAGCAAGAATGTAATGCAATTTCGAATGATTTTGTTTCATTTCTCGTAATGGATCGTAACTTGGAGAAAAAAATGCAACATTGGTCGTGGGCAAAAAAGCTTCACATCAATTTGCTATGAAAAATTCGATGTGTACGTGGGTTGTGCAGTGTATTAGTTGTTGAGGGTTCACAAAAAAACAAAAATTCATTTCCGTTTTCTACAAGATTCGAACCGCGGCCGCCAGCGTCACGGCTCTAGCTAGTAACCACTCTGCCACATTAACAAGTTAAAATGACCGGAATAAAAACCCTACAGTTGCTTCGATTGTAGAGGCGCTCAGTAGTACAGCAACAAAGCAAATGTCGCTCGCACACACTTGCATGGCTTCGCGTGGTGATCAAGAAGGTCAAACTTGATGAGAGGGAGATGGGAGTGCGATGACGAGTGAAAATCAAAAAAGAACACTTGACAGCGGAATCACAACAGTGCACTGCAGTGGCCAATAGCGTTGTGGCATTGTCTCATCCATATTGAATCAACGGTTGCTTCGACTGTCGAGGCACTAAGCATACAGCGCTTAATTTGTTTGGAGGAATCAGTGTGCTGCCAATGGCTTGCACACACTTACATGGCTTCGTTTATACCATAAAACGCTTTGTGGATCATGATGGACAAAAGTGTCTTTTCTGAACCATGCAGATTTCTCAAGATATGATTGCAAAAGCTGCAATTACATTTCTTGCAACCTTTTCAACACAGCTCTTCACATCAACCCTAGATTCGAATCCTAACGGTAGATTTATTTTTTTGTTTACATTAAAAGTCGATATAGTAGATTTGCCAGATTCATGAATCCAGTTTTCAGTATCAGGAAATCGGTTCATGGTTTTAACCCGATTAACTCCTGATTTCATTGCGGCGGAAAAATAGTTCATGCTATCATGAATATTGTTCAAGGTTGGTTAGTCAAACGATCAATTTCGTACAAAAACACAACAAATGCATGAAATTATGACATGTTTTTTCTAATTTTGAAGAACAAATTATCTCCCGTGTCGATTGTATGACCATTAAAAATTGTATTTTATGAAAATATCTGAAAGCACAATGAGACTCAATTCACAGAGCATCAGACCAAATCAAACCAAATACCATAGGAGACCTGACTGTACATGACATTTATCTTCAGTCCTAACTAGCATGTACTGCCTTCATGAAAAGCTCCAAGCTCTCGTATGACCCGATTTAAAGTTTACATGAGTACAATCTGTAAACAAACAATGGTGTCACGTTGCAAACTGGCTGAATATATGCCCGGCTTTCGTTGATCCTAAAAAAAAGCATGCCTTTGTTGCATGTGTTCACCCAGACTGCTCTTCCCATCGAGTGAATGTTGAACCAAACCAAATAGAACCACCACAAACACTAACAACAACAGGAACCACCAACAGGAATGCTCACCAACGCTCTTTATATGCACTAGACGATTCAGCAAAAGTTTCAATTGCCCTGTTAAGGGTGCCAAAACTGAACAAAAAATACACGTTGTCTGTCTGTGTGTCCACCTATAGCTCGTCATAAATTTAATTTATGTGTATGGCCACGAACAAACTATGAATAAACATGAAGAATACCAGCAGCGATGCATTCTTTCCACGCTCATGCGGATATGGAAAAACAAAAGGATGCCTTCTGATACCGTGTTACTTATTTTCCGGAGTTTCGAGTGACAATGCAGTCATCGAGAGTTCACGACAAGCTTTAATGAGTGTTATTCAGTCATAAATAAACACGAGTGTTTGTCGCAATTTATTGAGGCTGGAAAAATCATGGTAAAGATAGTTTTGGATGTTCTATCCGTATCAGACATTATTCATGTTCAAAATACGTAAATGCTATCTATCATCGGTAAGCCGCCGGCGGAGAGACATAGCTGTCACATCCATATGACTTCCATTCAGGCATCTTCGTCGTAATCCTGAATACGAAACCATATCATCATGCGACCCGTCTACATAGACATAGCAGCCAGCTTCACAACTGGTTATAAACATATAGACATTTCCGAGCACTTTTCATAACAGATCCTTCGATGCGGCACCCCTTGGTGCGATTTACAACGTATCAGTAAATATCGGAAAGGAATCTGAAAGGTTAAAGAATCTTTGGGAACGGAAGCGAATTGTGAAAAAATGACGTAAAACGTCATGTCGGAAAGAGATGAAAAATGGGAAAGGTGAGACGCTCCCATTGTTGACCAAAAGGTGCAAGACCACATAGGTTACGTTTGGTCACGCAAGCGACTAATGTCACTTAAAGGACCTTCTC
This sequence comes from Aedes koreicus, assembly GCA_024533555.2. Lineage (NCBI taxonomy): Eukaryota > Metazoa > Arthropoda > Insecta > Diptera > Culicidae > Aedes > Aedes koreicus. The sequence goes on from JAHHFK020004262.1 coordinate 19,861, forward strand.
GAGCCGTGATTGTATCTTTCTTCTTGAAAAGCCTAATTCCAGCTCATTCAGCCTATCTGTGGATCGTCAACATACGTGGTATAAATAAAACATTCTTTATAGAAGAAGAATGCTTCAAAAGCATAACGAGCATCTTTTTGCTCCCATCATCGTCAGCACAAAGCAAGTGATTCCTCTTAGGAACGGTAGGGGTTGTGATATTTTGAATTTAAATGGTAAATGACAAATTACATAAGGAATCTTGATATTTCATTCGATTGCAGCATCGGCATTGCATCCTATGGTATTAATGTTTTTGAAACCAATATTTAAGTGGTGTCAAACAAGTAGCAAATCAGACGACAATTTCCACTATGCAATCGATCTTGATCCGTTATGGTATTGAATTCTTGGGTTATTCGTAAACATGAAAACGATGGATGCACAATATAGTAGGAAAATTGTGGTTTTGTGATTTCTAATACACACTAAATATGGCTAATCGAGTGTTCAGTTTTCGTACAAAAAATGATTACACATTGTTTGTGAAATCTGGGGCAATTTGCGATTAGGGCGAACATGCAGAATGTAAACCGAAGGAGAATGATGATTGTAATATTGCAAGCAGAATTTCAAATCGTAATTAACAAATTACCGTATAAATTCAAAAACAATCTAGCATACAAACAAAGAACGAAGCTAGCTTCTGATTCATATGTAATACTGATGGAAAATTCGTTAATTTTTCATTGAAATTTGCTCATTTTTAATATTCGCCTGTCAATGCTAGTATGTTTGATAACGCCATTTTCAATGTTAGCCCCACAAGGACTGGGAATAATTTTATCGCCCTATACTATTCACCTTTTTTGACATTTTCATAAAGGGTGTCCACGATGAAATTGCCACACTATGGAATTGCTCTAACTTTTTAACCGTTGAGTAGAATTTAATGAAAATTTGGGTGGATTTAGTTCATAGTGCATTATTTACATCCTGCAAGTTTTAAAGTCCTGTGATCAAAACTCGCGGAAATGGAGTCGAAAGAACAGCTTGTGCGTGATAAAATCTTGCGCATTCATCACAAGAACAAGGATCTCTCGCATCGTTCCATCGCTAAAACGTTGGGAATCGCGACTTCCACGGTGTCGCGAGTGATTAAGCAGTTCGAGGAACGGTTGACCACCGATCGGAAGCCCAGAAGTGAAGGAAAAAGTATTCCGTACAACACCAAAAATCATAACCGCGTAGTTGGGGCCTTCAACCGAAATCCGAACGCCTCCGTTCGGGATGTGGCTAAGAAGCTGCCCCTAAGCCGAAGTTTTGTCCAGAAGGCCAAAACTAAGGCTGGGCTTCGAACGTTCAAGGTACAAAAGGCCCCTAATCGCGACGAGAAGCAGAACAAGTCCGCCAAAACCCGTGCCAGGAAGTTGTACCTCAACATGCTGACGAAAGTTGAATGCTGCATCATGGACGACGAAACATATGTGAAGGCCGACTTCAAACAGATCCCCGGCAACCTGTTTTTCACGGCCAAGGGTAAGTTCAGCGTTCCGGAGCATGTCCGCACTCAGAAGATGTCCAAATTTGCGAAGAAATTCCTGGTTTGGCAAGCCATCTGCACGTGCGGGAAGCGGAGTGCACCTTTCGTGACCCAGGACACGATGAACGGACAGGTGTACATAAAAGAGTGCCTCCAGAAGCGGCTGCTTCCTCTCCTGAAGGCCCACAACGTCCCAACAATCTTCTGGCCGGATTTGGCCTCATGCCACTACTCCAAGGACGTGCTGAAGTGGTATGCGGACAATAAGGTCAATTTCGTGCCGAAAATGTTCAACCCTCCCAACACTCCGGAGCTCCGCCCCATCGAGAAGTACTGGGCGATTATGAAGCAACACCTTCTTAAACGACCTAAGGTAGTGAAGACAGTCGAGGAACTGAAGAAAGTATGGGTTTACATGCAAAAAACGGTTGATTCACAGGTTGTGCAGAATCTTATGGCCGGGGTTAAGGCCAAGGTGCGGGCATTTGCGTATGGACTGTAAATAAAATACGAGTAAAATGGTAAAATGAAGTTTAATAGTTATTTCTCAATCCCTGAAAATTTGATGGCAATCGGATGAAAACTCGAATTTTGCGAATCAATTTTGTGTGTGGCAATTTCATCGTGGACACCCTTTAGGTTCCAGTATTTATTTTGTCAGTTACGCCTTGAACCTTACGCCAAGTTTATGTTTTGATTTAAATTGCGCCTTTCACTAAGTCAACTTTGTAAATTGTTTTGATAATGAAATAACTCTACTCCCTTTGCTGCGAAAACAATTTTCAATGAATAAAATTAAAGCACAATCAAGACAAAAAGTTCACAACTCATAATTTAGTGGTAATAATTATGTATTGCATTGAAAAATCATTTTGTTTATATATTACATGAACCCAATCGCAAATTGCTCCTGAAATATAATTGGAAAGATATACACACTTATAACTTACTTTTTTCACAATAATCGGTACTCTTTGAGGAACGTAGATAGCAAGATTATTTTGACAAATTTGGTCTTCTGAACTGATAAATACGCAACTAAAAATATACTCCAACGAGTGTATGGTTTTGACGTATTGAATTCTATTTGACGTATTTGAATTCGGTTTGGTTCAAAACTATACTCTGATCTCATTAAGCTTGAGTGACGTTTAACGCCCGCACACTACCGTGTACCACAGATAACCTAAAAGTTGGCTTACCATTATTATTATTTTTACAGGTGTTTGTTATGTTTTCCGCGCATTACCATATTTCCAGAAGACACACTACCCCACCCAGACGTGATAAGCTTAATGGGAACTTTTCAAAGTTGCTTCGATATTCCTTCAACATGAATGTTTGTAAATATGAATGACAAGAATTCTTCTTGACTGCTTGCTTAGCTGTAGAAAATCTTGAAATTTGTCAAATTATGTTGCTCACGAACCTCTTTTGTTTTGAGTATTTTCCTCTCAAGCTCTCTCGATGGCGCTTGGTTATGTTCAATCCCAAGTGATTTCAAAAAAGTTTGTTCACATGCTTTTATCGTCAGCTAGAGAGCGGCTCCCAATATTTAAGTAGAATATATAAATTATAACGATTATCGTGAGCATGCATATTCAGGGCAACAACCTGTCGTAACTGAATATTTTCGACTCTCATGCACAGTTTTAGGCACTCGTTTAAAGAGAAAAATCAAGAAGTGCGAACTATCTAAGTTGAAGCAGCCCAGGTTCAGATAACCTGATTTGACACAGCTTCTTATACGAGTAATATTTTGTTAAACTTGTTTCTAATATTCGACAAATTACAGATTGTACTGTTTGAATTCACAGGTAATTCTATAGCAGAAAGCCAACTCAAACCGATTGTCATGGACATTATTGACAAAGCTGAAAGTCACAATCTACTCACGCATTTCGTCACATCTTATTGTGGTAGCTCAAATAAAATATTGTGGAATGAGTTCACAGTAATGGCCAAATACAATGGTAACGAAAGCAGAACGGCAACGGCAAGGGAAAAGCCCAATCTCTGAGTAAACCTGCTTGTCGGAAAGAAAACAGGCTAGATCCAAGCCAAAGTTTGGGCGGTAAGCGCAGTAAAAAGTATGCACCAGGGTGATCTATCGATTGAGCATACGTGTGATCCGAGAAGAAGGCTGGATTTTACATCCGATCCAATGCATATTTTAAAAAAATTGGATGCATGGATCTACAATAAGCAGATCTTTTTGCTCAACTGGTATTTTCGAAACGCTGTTCGCAGTCAAATGTCAAATGGGAACACATGGCGGTAGTAGTAGTGTCCGATACAATGCTGTGTTGATTTCTGATTTGGACCGATTCAGTTTTTTTTTTAGTTCCTTGATTATCAAGATTTTCAGCGCAGGGCTGGTTCTCATCTCCCGTCGTAGCCAATCAAATACCTTTTGGGTATTTTCGTAACTTGTCCGGGGGTGAGATTCGAACTCGTGACTTTGGAGTGAGAGGTAAGAATACCAACCACTACGCCAGGGTCGCCCCTTGAACCGATTTATACCAACAGTAAGGATGCTATTTGAGGTCACTCACAAAGTGTGATGGTGGTTTTTCGTTTGGAAAAAAATTTGATTGATGTTAATGCTTGAAGACAATTTGGATCAATTTATACCAACACTCAGGATGTAGTTAGAAACATTCACAAAATGGGCTATACTCGTTCCAAGATATGGTATCATGGCGAGTATGGTGAACTTATAAGTTGGAGGTCAGTTGCAATAATTATTTTCCCCATCATCGGCCTACCACACCCGGCGAACCCCCACATACCAGGAAGTCGCTTTGTTGTTTATTTATGCGTTCACTCGATCACTTGCGCCATAACCATAACAATAGACACTGCGCTATACCTGATAACAAAATAGTGCGCAACAAAGCATCGAAACAACCATTCACAGCCGATGCAAGAAGCAACTACACTCTACAAACTATTTTACTACTGGAACTGATATCTGTATGAAGCAAGTAAAACCTTCCAAAGAGAGCAATCTATGCTTATCCATTTAAAGTAACGATTGAAAGATTTGGTGAAATTAGAATCCTTTCGTGCCTTCTGGCAACTTTATGTTTCTATTGATTTTCAAGCTCATCGTTTTAGCAGCAAACGGGGGACCCATACCCAATGATTTCATTATCTCAAATCCACTTAACCAGTTGCAATGTTTTGTGTGAATAGTAGGTGGAATATTAAAATTTGAGATAACCCAATGCAGACGATTTCCAAATTTGGCAAATCGACCGACATCGGGTGGGTAATCACTTAGTACCTCAGCAAAATACTAAGAAGCAGATCGGAACCTGTAGGAAACTACAGGTCTTATCCACGTCTTGTGTATTGAACACTTGTTACACTTGATTCCTTAGGGTTTTGTGGACTCCACAAGTACCCTAAGTTATGAGACTAGTTCAGTGCAAGAACGATGAAATATTAAAGATTCCAGTTCAGACATCAAACACTTCCAGCAAATTTGGACAAAGACGGCTTCTACGATTTCTGAAGAGTCTGTACAAAGCCTAATGGACGGAGTTGAGCGCAAAGTTCGAACATTTTATGCAAATACCGAATAACTATGTTTTGTCTTCACGAATTGTTAAAACACATCCCATGAATCTGAAATAAACAACTACGACGTAAATATAATGCGAAATTAATGTTTTATCATGTTTTGAGGTGTCCGGATTATTGCGGATACAGACCTTAACTATTTCAGTCCCCTTTAACGTAGATAATATGGATCTTTTTAGCTTGGAATTTATAGTATGAACCTGGTTCATTAATGCCTCTTTGTTGCCGACAAAAATTTGTTTATATTAAGTTTCAGAATTTAGAAATTGTTTGTGACAATTGTCAGGCAAAAGTTAAGTTTCATAGGCGCCACTTTCTGCGCTATTTCTATTCTATAGTAGTGCTCAGAATAGGTTTCCATCATCGGAATGGCAGCATAATCATTTGTGATATTAAAGTATAAAAATATATAAAAGTGCATGCATTCAAACATTTTGTGTTACTTGAAGTGAGCCGCACAGTTCCTCCTGACAACTAAATCGTCAGCGTATTCACCTTTGATATAACCTTTTCTGCTTCATGTTTCAATAGTACTTATCAGTTACCGCCTGAAATGTTCTTCCGACAATGTCATGGTACTCGGTAAAACAGATGAGCTGGCTGGATTTATTGAAAACTGAACCTTGCATATTAAAGTCAGCACGTTTCATAACACCTTCCAGCGTAATATTAAACAGGAGATAGGAAAGACCAATGCCTTGTCGAACGAAGTCATGTATGTGTTTCAAACTAGTCCAATTACGCACCCAATTTCTTCACACAGTACGGTGAGATATCAATTGTAGCCTAGTCAGTTTCTCGGAAAAACCGTTCTGGTTCTTAATCTTCCCTCAACTCTTGTGCTGATTTTGAAATGGAGTCTAGACTATATCGCACCAATCAATACAATATGGCTATTGCCTTGAAGTGCTTCATAGAACCCTAAAGTTTTTGTTATGGTTAAAAGAGATAGCAATTAATCAATAGGAGCTGTAAAGTGTTCCACCAAATAGAAAAGAACGATGAAGTGTACGTCAAACAATACAGCTACTGCTCGTGGCAATCTTGGAAGTTCTGACAGCACACAGGCGCGTGTCCCACCGCAAACACAAATGTTAAAGAATTTTATTTGTTTTGTTTTTCTCTATCTGCGTGATCTCATGCTTCTATTGGAACCCAAATCACTCTTTGTAGTTTTCCGGAATCTTTACATTTACAGCAAGTTGAATATTAGAAATAGTCAGCCAAGGAAGATTATTGGAATTAATATATGCCCAATCGTCAACACAGTGAATCCGAGATTAGAATTTCTTTTTCAAATCATAAGAGCAAAAACAACACTTCAGTGAAGTCAATTTCCTTTCTCAGGAAAACAAACATCAATTTAAGTTATAGATGAAACAAACTAACGAGTTTCCCTTTCAAGAAAATTAATTTGCTTTTCTTAGGAAAAGCAATCATTGCTTCCTGCCCTATTAACGATTATCAGGGTAATGAACTTCTATCAATTACCAGACTCCAGCATTCAAACTGGACTAAAATATACGTTTCTGTCCCAATTGTTCGAATTATACGAACTCATCACAATCACATAAAGGTCCAGTGTGACCAACTGATCGCATGAGTATCCCGGAAAGCTGTCGTAATTTTTCATTGTGACGAAAATTAATGAGTTCATTAAGAGCTTTGGCTACGCGCCCACTTTTTTGGCGGATGTCATCTGCTATTTATTGGTGGTTATGTTAGTAAAGAAAAAAAAAGACAAAAAAACACTCAACAGGGGCGAGCCCGTCGTACGGCAGCGATTAATAAACCAAGGTTCGTTGAATTTCAGCACTCAACCGATCGAATGCGAACCGATAAGCGACACGAAAAAGCATGCTCAAAATTATGTCTTTTATCTAATGAAGCCAAGTGACAACAAACAATGTCCATGGGAGGAATTAGCCATCGATGAAACCAAGATAATAACATCGTTTTGCTCCAAGCTCGAGAAGGACCGATCTATCGTTAAAGATGTTGTCAGCAGTTGGGATTGTAGCTGTTGCTATACTAGTTGATGAATTAAGTTTTGAGTGAGCAGTAAAAAGACGACTTCATTCTGAAACCATCAATATCCTTCGCAAATGAGTTTTCCGCCAAATCATCATTCCTCTGTGCTTCTAGGTAATAACTTTTTGAATTGGGATGACTCCAAATTTTTTATTGCACCCGAAGCACTATTAACCTGATTAATTGCATAATCCGGCTCCCGTATGTGTGAAGCTACAAAAGTCGTCAACACGCAGAGCACCGACCCAGTCATGAATTGAGCCACATAAGTTACGGAAGAATGGTTCTCAAGCGGAAGCTGCGAGTCGGAAACAGTCGTTGAAAATTTTCCGATGGGAATAACTACTTTTGTTGCCACACGAGTCAAGACCATTTTTTGAATATCGTTTCATTGCGCTAGTATTTACTTGAAGAAATACCGTTTATAGGGTGACTATAGGGTAGTTTTTAAATGGACCTTATAGAGTTAAACTTTGTGAAGGAATGGTAGTTGACATGTTTTCGTTTGCTTAAATAGGCTAGTTTTGATGTGATTGCTTACAAACGCTTCCGGCTGTTAATTTCATATTATGTATAGCATATGCAACCCTCAAGCCCTGTAGTATGTGTAGCTATTGATATTTTTTTATGATCCAAACCATAGTTCGATATGTCTTAACTTCTCATATTTATTTAAATTTTGTCTTTCTATTTTTCAGGTATGTTCACCGCAAGCCATCAGGAATAAACAAACACTTCAATTGAACGATCTACAATGCTACCAAGACAAGTTTTTACGAGCTTCACAGTAGATGTTTGGCATGAAAGAATTTTATCAAAGCATTCTTTGTTTTATTTCCATGAGATTTATGTTCTAAATTGATGTATCATTGCTTGGTTAGAAACAGCCCATAAGAACTATCAATAGATATAACAGTCATGCATATAGATGCAAACAGTCATACATATAGATGCATACAGTCATGCATGAATATTTTAATTATAATTCTTGTAATTATTATGATAGTTATTATGATAATAATAACTGTGGATAAAGTTATCAAAATAATAATTATTATTTGTTTAAAATGGAAAAAAATACAATTGCCCTAATAATCATAGAGCAGACATTCAAGGTAAGTACCACATACATATCATTGATTTTAGTTGGCATCGTGTATTTTAATGACAAAATAACCATTACAGTGATCATTTAAGGATTCATACAAGTTAGCACTTTACCATTCAAAAGTTTCGATAACTATTTCATGGCTGCTTGTGTCTGGTTTCTCGTGTTCCAACTCGATCTAGTAATTGGTATTCTTATACATCTTTTACGGGCCAGATTTGTAACAAACATCGGTTTAGGGCTGCTTGTCTCCAATTTCTCGATCGTCCTACACTTCCTAGGTCTTATTCCACTTGTTCTGACTACCTAGCTCGCTGCGTTCTCCTGCGTCTTGTACCGGCCGTATCTGAGGCAAACACTATTCTTGCGGATTGTTGTGTGGCATCCTTACAACGTGTCCCGCTTATTGTACCCTTCCAGTTTTAGCGACTTCCTGGATACTGGGTTCGCTATAGGGTTGCGTCAGCTCGTAGTTCATTCTTCTCCTCCGAAAGCCGTTTTTACATACACCGCCAATAATTGTGTGTTTCCTGTACTTATGATTTTAATAGCTGGCTTGCACCAACTTGCCGGAGGAGCATCTCACAGCACTGATTAGTGTCCCATGAGGACATGGAGAATAGACGCTCCGATAAGCTGCCCCTTTTGAAAAGAGGGGTCCCCCCTACCCTGTCAGCATACGACGAAGGTCCCACCGTGGTTGGTTACCCAATCTTTCCGATGGTTACTCGTCCCCAGTCAGCACCACGGGGAGGAAGCAATGTCATTCTGAATTCATATCAGGTGCTATGCCACCTATTAAACTCTATAGAACTGAGGCCTCATCCATGAAAGTTCCTAGCTTCTCTTACTGTTGTAATCTATAATACTGTTGTAAATCAGCTTCATAATATCCCACAAATTACATCACTTATTGGCGATTACATATGGTTGACGACGTGAGATTAAATGAATATCACCTTTTAAGGTAAATCTGGACGAGTTGAAATTTTTACTATTGTCTGTCTCTTTCTAACTATCTCACCTCAAGAATCATATTTAAAGATTGTACTCGAAAAAAATGCAACACTTTTTTTGTGTATAACTTTTTATAGCATGGGTATATGATGAAATTTTGAGTAAAATGTATAATGTTTGCATGTGCAAAATTTCGACACAATCTGTCAAGTGGTTATTGAGATGGCTTTCAAGCAAGAAGTGCTTCGACAAAAAATTATGGGCGTGGTCGTGGAAAATCCAGGCCAGTCCCACAAGTGCTCGCGAAACAGTTGGGAATCGACAATTTGACCACGTCCCGTGTGGTAAAATCTTTCAAGAAGACCCAGATGACCCAGCGGCGAGCGGGCAGCGGAAGAAAAGTGAATACGGCTGACCCCGTGAACGCGAGGAAGGTGAGGGATTATTTCAAGCGCAATCCGAACCATTCGGTTTAGGACGTGGCCAAGAAGGTCAATTCTTCCGTCTGGTTCGTCCAACAGACAATGAAGCTGGCCGGCCTGCATGTCTTCAAGGTAAGGAAGGCACCTAACTGAACCAAATGATTGGTGAAGCCGAAGTGCATCGTAATGGACGACGTGACGTACATTAAAGCGGATGCTAAGCAGATCCCCAGTCTGGAGTTTTTCGTCGGAAAGTCCACCTAGATGTTCCGGAGAAGTTCCGGAAGAAACAGATCGACAAATTTACCAAGAAGTACTTGGTGTGGCAGGTGATCTGTGGGTGCGGCAAATTCAGCAAGCCGCACATAACGACCGGCAACACCAACGGCCAAATATATAAAGAAAAATGCCTCCGCCTGCTGCCCTTCCTTCGGTCCCACGATGGTGACACTCTGTTTTGGCCAGATCTGGCATCGTGCCATTACGCAAAACCGGAGATGGAGTGGTACAAAGCCAACGACGTTGTTTTTTAGCCGAAGGAGGCAAAATCTCCAAACTCGCCAGAACTTCGCCCAATAGAAAAATTCTGGGCGATTATGAAGGGCAAGCTCCGGAAAACAGGGAAGGTCTTCAAAAACATTTGTAAAAAGAGTGGATGAAAGTATGTAAAAAAAATGGCGCAAGTGTTGCACAGTATTTGATGGGTAGCGTTAAGTCCAAGGTGCGGCATTTAGCCAAGGAAAAAAGATTAAATAAACGAACTATGCAAAAACATAGCTAATATGTGTTTATTTATTCCCTGAAATTTAAAAAATGTCCGACTTAAAATGAACTAATGTTGCATTTTTTTTTCGAGTACAATTTTTAGTCAGTAAATATTTCTAAAAACAACAATAGCTAACTTTCAAACTCATATCTAGTGTAGGAACTGAGATTTGCAAAAAGGGTGAACACGAAATTATTGCAACACAGTTAATTTAAATAAAATCTCATGTATTCTTCGGATAAAAACTAAATTTGCAGGGCAGTTTAAAACATGCATTAAGCTTAGTTTACATACATTGGATCAATTATTCGAGGTTGTTTGGTAAAATTCTCGACACTTTCGCTTCACACCATCCATAAAAGCTTGTACAGTCGGATCGGGTTCCTTTTTCTCATTTTTCATTTACTTCGCATGTCATTTGCATTCTATACTTTCTCCTTGGTCTTTCTGAGCTCCCGCTTCATCATGGTTTTGACTGGACGTAGTTCAGGGCCCATCGGTGGATTCATCTCCTTGGCAACAAAATGCACCTTATTAGTCTCATACCATTCCAGCACTCTTTTAGAACAGCGACATGAAGCTAAATCCAGCCAAAATCGTAGTTTTTCATTGTGCTGCCTAAGAAATGGCAAAAGACGTTTTTGAAGGAATTAAATTTCACCTTTGATGGTGCCTGGTGTGACGAAGTTTACTTTGCTTTCCTCTGGTGGAGATAAATTGCCAAATGAGGTATTTAGATGCGAATTTCGACATTTTCTTCATTTTAAAACGATCATTCACTTTGAATTTATCTTTTCCGATGTAGCATTCCTGTTCTGAAAATTTTTGGAGGTCAGCTTTGACATGTGTTTCGTCTTCCATCACACAGCAACAATATCTCCGTATAGAGCTTCCTAGCACGAGCCTTGGCGACAGTTTTCTGCTGTTCATCGCGGTTTGGGAAGTTTGGAACCTTGTATACATGTAGTCCAGCTCTTGCGTTAACCTTCTGGACGTAACATTAAAAAACACTGACATTTTTGGCAACATCACGAGTTAAAATGTTGAGATTTCTGGTGAAATTACCCTTAACCTTTTTTTTCTTTTTTTTTTATATTAACCCTCCTCTGACCCCCACACCAAAGGGCTCACACAGAGAGCCACCTGGTAGCAGACACATACTGAACAAAAGAAAAGAAAAACAAAAACGCGGGGAATCAAAATACAAAAACAAATACAAAGTGAAATCCCAGTGGAACTTAGTTCCTTTGAAGGGATTCACACAAACAAAGAAAAATCTACAATATATCAACAATGATAACGCTTATGGCTTAAGCAATTAAGTTAAACTAAACTAAAGTAATATTAAATATGTAGGAAAAAACAAGCAGGAGCGAGAAAAACCTACAAATATAAAAGGTTGACACATTTTTCAAAATATACATTCATTTACGTACCGCTTGAGCTTACTTTTAAAGAGAAGGTTATTCGTTATTGTTTTCAAATCATTGGGGAGCATGTTAAACTTTAATGGACCGTAATTCATGATGCGTGATAGACCCAAGTTTGTGCTTGTTCTGCTTCTCAATAGTTCATTAGCATGTCTTGTAATCTGGAGATTAACTCTAGTCGAGAAACCAATATTGTGGTGGAAGTTGCGGTTGTGTAAAGTATTGTGTACAAACATGATTGTCTGAGAATCACGTAAGTCTAGTATGGGAATAATTCTGTGGTATAGACTTGTATAAAGCAAAACTGTCGAATATAAATGAGGTAAATTGAATATTACTTTTACACATCTGTTCTGCAGCGTTTGAATTTTTTAAAGTTTTGATTTAGCAGCATGACCCCAGAGAATGGTTAAATATTGAAGTATTGAATGAATACAAGCGTAGTAAAAACGTAATAAAGCTTCATTGGGCACGAAACAACGTACCCTTTTCGGCCACATAATTTTGAAACCTTGCACGATACATGTTTTATATGAGTGTCCCAGGAAATACACGAATCCAAGTGCAACCCTAAGTATTTAAAAAATGTAACTTTTTCAATCTTCATGTTTCTGATATACGGATCGGAGTGCTACGAATTTTGTTTACGTAACGAATGGAAAACCATATAATTTGTTTTAGAAACATTCAGAGTAAATTAATTGCCGTTGAAAAATTCAATAAGAGTTAATAAATCTGATTCCATGTCTGCTATGATGGATTGAACATAAGAACGAGGGTAGAATAAAGCCGAGTTGTCTGCAAACAGTCTCGGTATTCCATGGAGCTTAAAATCACCAAAACCATTAATAAATATCAAAAATAGCAGAGGACCTATGTTACTCCCTTGAGGAACACCTACATCATCGGGCGTACACTGCTACGATTACCATTTATTGCTACAAATTGTTTCCTATCTGTTAAATAGATTTTTATCAAATCATTGGCCACTCCTCTTACGCCATATCGATCAAGTTTTTCCAGTAGAATTGAATGGTTTAGGGTGTCAATCTACGATCTTTCTTTTGTCAATTTCATAGATCAACTCATCAACAAGCTCGGTAATGGCAGTCATTGTTCCACAGCCTTCCCGAAAGCCATACTGAAATTTATACAGAACATTATTGGCACACAAAAATTTCAGAAGCCTGCTAGTCAAAAGTTTTTCCAAAATTTTATTAATGACAGACAACGTCGAAATTGGTCGGTAGTTCGAAGGATCGCAAGTGTCTCCAGATTTAAAGACTGGCGTTACTTTATCAATTTTTAAAACGTTTGGATAAATTCCAGTTACTATTATTCTATTGAAAAGTTTAGCAATAATCTCGGATAGTGGGCCTATGTTAGCTTTAACTAAGTCAGCGGGAATGTTATCATGCCCTCTGCTTTTCTTAACGTCTAGCTGACTTATTAAAATGCTGACCTCATTCACGGTGGTGGGCCTCAAAAATATAGAGTTTCTAACACATTTAACATTTTTCAAATAATCAAAATGATTCCTAGGGAGCTGATCAGCCCGGTTGTTCCAAATGCTAGAGAAATAGCAATGGAATACGTCAGCAACATCGTTATCTGTATCTAACGTTCTTCCATCAACTCGCAATTTAATTTGTTCACTAGCTTTAGAACGGCCAAAAATTTTATTCAGGTTTTCCCAAACATTAGAATGAATAGAACTGTTCAGTATATTTGCATAATATTCTTTTTTACATCGTTTTTTAGCAGTTTTAACTTTTTTGGACATTTTCTTGATGCGTGCATCATTGGGATTGCTTTTGACCTTTTCATGATAACTATTTTTTAATTGTATCAATCTCCAAAGGCTATAAATCATCCAGGGGCAATGCTCACCTTTTATTCTGACAATTTTGGTAAAAATTCTGGTACACTGAATTAAAAGATTATTATATGTTGTGATGAGGGTGTCTAAGGTAGCATCAACATCACCAGTAACTTGAAAATTGCTCAAAAATATTGAAAATTGATTTTTCAGTTTAACACGATCAACAATGTTCATTCTCAGTTCTTGTTGCCTCTTTTCGTTGCTCAAAGCGAGAGACGAAATAACAGGAAGATGATCGCTAATATCGCTGAAGATATTGTGATTTTGCTGTTTCGCAGCATGGTCGATCGGGCAGATAATATGATCCAAAATATTATTACTTGCTGGACGAGTTGGGCATGTATTTGTACAAATATAGCCGTACGATTCTAATAACTTTTCATATCTTATTAATATATTGTTATTCTGGAGATTAATTGGGACATTGACATCACCAACAATAAAAAATGGTATGGATGGAGTAGCAGTTGGTAACCAGCCTTCTAAAACATTCTGAAATTCATTGTAATTAAAAGAAGGAGGGCGATATACACCAATAACATTGTACACGCAGCCTTGATGTTTGATTGCTACACGGACATGGTGCCTGCCATTCACTGTTTGGCTATCTATCAATTTATTCTCTAAAGAACTTCTTACGAATACAGCTAAGCCACCTGATGAGTTATCACGGTATGAAAAAAATGCGAGATAGCCAGGAATATTGTTAATGCAGCTATTCTCCTTCTTCATCCATGTTTCACGTTCCACAATGACATCAATATTAATTTTACATTCATTCACGAAATAGTTAGTTTTTTTTTTAGTTCCTTGATTATCAAGATTTTCAGCCCTGGGCTGGTTCATCTCCCGTGGTAGTCACTCAAATACCTTTTTAGGTAATCTCGTAACTTGTCCGGGGGTGAGATTCGAACTCGTGACTTTGGCGTGAGAGATATGGATGTTAACCACTACGCCGGGGTCGCCCTCCATTCACGAAATAAATAATTTCATCAAATTTTTCAAAATCATTTATTCCTCTCACATTCTACTGAATGATATCTAAAGTGTTTGTACTAATCACATAATATTTTGTATTGAAATCATGTAAATTATCATAATATTTATTTAAAATCATAATCGGTAAGAAATCCATTTCAACTAACAAGGAACAAAAGCTCGATAACACCACATTGTAATGTGTGTTTTTCTTCCGTTTTGGCGATGGAGAATGTCCCGGAGCAGACCCCAATTCAGACACAGATGTATTAATTGTAAAGCGGTTTATGACACCACTAAGATCTTCTCTGGTTTTAACCAAATCTGGCTTACTATTATCATCTTTCTTAGCCAACATGACACCACCCCTACCCGCCCAAATGTACTTTATTTTCAACAGTTCTTGAGATTCCCTAAACTGCTTGAGCAGTTCCAGAGACAGTGGAGTTAACTCGTCTCTCAATGTCACATTTATTGCTCTAGCGTTAACAATGAATTTCGAATCAACCACAGTCGATAACAGTTTTCCAAATTGTTTTTTTCTTGTTCAGCACCAGCTCTTTGGATTCCTTATTACAAAATACGATTCTGTTAGGAGCTAGCACATTGCTAGGTTTGCTATTGACAAACATTCGCTCAGCTGATACTACAAGTTTCGAGTTTTCACTGAGGCCTAAGCAAGCAAGTAATGTTTCAACAATCTGGGATACATTCTCATCTGGAGATGTTGGGATACCCCAAAGTACAGCATTATTTCCCAAAGCAGCTTTGTCTGACTTAACGACAGTAGCTTCCAACTTATGAACCGTTCCCTGTAACTGATTTTGAGACCTTTTCAAACGCTCTACCTCGGCTTTCAAATTTTCATTTTCAAGTTAAAGATCTTTGAAATCAGAGGCAATCTCATCAAACTTACCAGATAAGAACTCCTGTGATTTTTCAATTGAAGCGGTAATATATTTTTTTTTTTTTTAATTCATTTATTTGTACAGGCTCAATCGAATCAACTTTACAGAGCCAAGTTTTCATGTTTATATACATCAGTTATCTTAGAATTAAGGTTAAGGGGGTGGAACCGATTACTCGCGGCCGTCTCGAGGTTAATAGGAATTACAATTTTATGGATGGGAAAATTGCGGTGGAAATTTTAAACAAAGCATGAGGAACAATGGTTTTCTTATATCTAGAATTTCAAATTACATTTTTTTAATTGCACGTTTTCAATTAAAAAAAAAAAAAAAATCACTCACTCACTCACACAACAACACTCACACACACACAACCACAATCACACACCGATGCACACAATCTTCAAAAATTTAACCTAAACAAGTAAGTTAATCAAACTACAATCTAAGGCTAATGTTAGTCAAAAACACATAAATGAGTTTCATAAACTCCAGATCGCGTGCAGCCAAAATGTCTCGAATCGGTACATTGGGTTGTCTACCTCGAGCCCGAAGGGAATCATAAAGCTCCGATCTGACTCCACGATGCTCAGCACAAAACCAAATAACGTGATCTGCGTCCTGGTAACCTTGTCCACATTCACAGAGATTGCTGTCTCCCAGCCCAACGCGGAACAAATGAGCGTTTAAAGAATAATGATTAGACATGAGGCGAGACATGACACGAATGAAGTCTCGACCCACATCCAATCCCCTGAACTAACATTTTTTAGACACCTTAGGAGTGATAGAATGTTGCCATCGCCCCAAATCTCCTTTACTCCATTTATACTGCCAGCTATCGAGTGATATCTGACGATAAATATAGAAAAATTCGTTGAGGGCGATTTGTCGGTCATAAATATCGCCTTCGATAGCGCCCACCCTTGCAAGCGAGTCCGCTTTCTCATTGTCAGGAATCGAACAATAAGATGGGACCCAAACAAAGGTGATAATAAAAGAACGTGAAGATAAAGCACTTAGAAGACCTCGTATTTTCATAAGAAAATAAGAGGTGTGCTTTACCGGCCTCAAGGAGCGAATAGCCTCTATAGAACTAAGACTATCCGTGAAAATGAAGTATTGATCCGGTGTAAGAGAGGCAACAGTTTCTAAAGAAAAGTTAATTGCTGCCAATTCCGCGACAAAAACAGAACAAGGTGCTTGAAGTTTACGAGCGACGCTATAATTTTCATTATATACACCAAAGCCAGCGGAGTCCTCTATCAAAGACCCGTCAGTGAAAAACGTTTTGGTGGAATCAACTAGGCCAAACTTTGCAGCAAATATCACCGGAGCAATCATAGGACGATGATGCTCTGGGATTCCACGAAGCTCCTGTTTCATGGATAAATCAAAATAAACCGAATTTCCGAAGTTGGAGAAGCAAACACGATTGGGAATATTCAGCGAAGGGCTGACATCCTGTGTTATGTATAAATGGTACAAAGTCATGAAGCGGGTTTGAGGGTTCAACTCAAGGAGCTTCTCAAAATTTTCAATCACCTGGGGGTTCATAACTTCACACCTGGTGAGGAGCCGGAGAGATAATTCTGAAAACCGATCCGAGAGTGGCAACATGCCAGCCAGCACTTCAAGACTCATGGTATGAGTCGAGTGCATACAACCCAACGCGATACGAAGACACCGATATTGAATACGTTCCAGTTTGATGATGTGCGACCGAGCCGCTGACTGAAAACAAAAACTACCGTATTCTATAACCGACAAAATCGTTGTCCGGTTCAACGTTAGAAGATCTTGCGGATGCGCTCCCCACCAGGTCCCGGTAATTGTGCAGAGAAAGTTTATCCTTTGTTGGCACTTTCGCTTCAGATACTCAATGTGGGATCTCCAGGTGCACTTTGAATCGAACCAGACCCCAAGATATTTAAATGACATAGAATGAGTTATCGGTGTACCCAAAATTTGAAGCTTCGGTTGTGCTGGGTTATGCTTCTTGGAAAAAACTACCAACTCAGTTTTCTCCGTAGAGAATTTGATACCTAGCTCGAGAGCCCAAGTAGACAAATTGTCTAAGGTATCCTGTAAGGGTCCTTGCAGATCGACCCCATTGGGTCCCGTGACAGACACTACGCCGTCATCTGCAAGTTGTCTCAACGTACAGTTGTCACTTAGACAACCGTCAATGTCTTTGACATAATAATTATACAAAAGAGGGCTTAAACATGAGCCCTGGGGGAGACCCATGTAGCTAAATCGGGAAGCTGTAGAGGTTCCATGAGAAAAGCTCATATGTTTTTCTGACAGCAAATTGTACAAAAAATTGTTCATTAATGGTGAAAAACCACAAGCGTGGAGTTTATCTGAGAGAACTTCAACAGATACTGAATCAAAAGCCCCCTTGATATCCAAGAAAACAGAAGCCATTTGCTCTTTTTTAGCAAAGGCTAGCTGAATATCTGTGGAAAGCAACGCGAGGCAGTCGTTCGTTCCCTTACCCCTACGGAAACCATATTGAGTATCTGAAAGCAGGTTATTCGTCTCAACCCATTTCTCCAGACGCAAGATGATCATTTTCTCCAACAACTTTCGGATGCAGGATAACATCGCGATGGGTCGATAGGAGTTGTGGTCGGACGAGGGTTTACCAGGTTTTTGAATGGCAATAACTCTCACCCGTCTCCAGTCATCCGGTACAATGTTGAGAGCCAGAAATTGATTAAACAAGTGCAACATGCGCCTCTAAGCGACGTCTGGAAGGTTCTTAAGCAAGTTGAACTTGATTCTATCTACCCCTGGAGCCGTATTGCCACACGAAAGGAGTGCGAGGGAGAGTTCTACCATTGAAAAAGGTTGGCTGGTCTCATCTATCGAATTCGTGGTTTCGTGAGGAAACATTTGGGCTGGCACAGAATCTGGGCAAACTTTTCGCGCGAACTTGAGGATCCATTGGTCCGAGTACTCCTCGCTCTCATTGTATGTAGTTCGGTTACGCAATCTTCGCGCCGTATTCCAAAGAGTATTCATCGACGTTTCACGCGATAGCCCGTCCACGAATTGTCGCCAGTAACCGCGTTTCTTGGCCTTGATGAGGCTCTTAAATTCGCGTTCGAGTGCCGTGTACTTTTCGAAGTGCTCAGGTGTTCCACGTCTACGAAAAACTTTGAACGCGTCGGACTTTTTGCGGTAAACCTCGGTGCATTGCTGATCCCACCATGGGGAAGGAGGTTTCCTGCGAAATGACGTTCCTGGAACTGGTCGAGTTTGAGCTTGAAGCGCGCTTTCCAAAATCAGGTTGGAGAGGAAGTTATATTCCTCCAGCGGTGGAAGCCCTTCTACCGTTGTTACGGCTTCATCTATTGCTGTCTTGAACCTTGTCCAATCGATATTACGAGTTAAATCATACGTGACGTTGATGGATTCCGGCGGAGTGAGCCCGGTGGCAACCGAAATTTTAATAGGCAAATGATCACTACCGTGGGGATCCTGGATCACATTCCACGTGCAGTCCAACGATAATGAATTCGAGCAAAGTGTGAGGTCTAACCTACTGCCAAGTGAGGATGGACCAGCCAAGCGTGTAATTTCTCCATTGTTGAGAACGGTCATATTGAAGTTGTCACAGAGGTCATATATCAAAGAAGACCGGTTGTCATCGTACAGTTCTCCCCAGCCTGTACCGTGAGAGTTAAAATCTCCCATGACCAACCGCGGAGCAGGAAGAACCGAACACATATCTGAAAGTTGTTTCTGGTTTATTGAGGCTCTAGGAGGAATATAAACGGAAGCAATGCAAAGGCTTTTATTTTTAATAACAGCCTGACAAGCGACAACTTCAATTCCTGGAATAGGAGGAAAATTCACTCTATAGAAGGAGTAGCACTTTTTGATCCCCAAAAGTACTCCTCCTCCACGTGAATCCTCACGATCAAGCCGAATAATGTTGAAATCGTGAATTGGAAGATCGATTTCGGGTGAAAGCCATGTTTCACAAAGAGCAAATGCATCACAACCGATATTGTGAGCTAAAAATTTAAATGATTCCAATTTAGGAATAATACTTCGACAATTCCACTGCAGAACAGTGATCAAATCCCCGACCTCTTTTGGCAAATTATCCATCGAAGGAAATGATAGCTGCAAGGAGGGGCCACTTTAATGTTAATTTCTTCAAAAAAGTTTTCACAGTGGGAAGCATTGCCATAACAATGCTTTTAAGATGGTCAGAAATTTCGAGGTACTTGAAAATACCTTCCACAATATCATCGAATGAGAACAGCCCAGATGAAGAGGGGGCTTCTGTTCTTAAAATCGGGGCATCAGGGGTTTTGGATGTCCCTGGGAGAGCTGGGAAATCCTGTGTGTAGTTGGCACTACGAAAACCAGGAGGATTCGGATTATCATTCTTTACACTGCTCTTTGAATTGGGCATGTTGATTTGGGGCTTCTGTTCAGCTACTTTCCCTGCTCGGATGCGTCTTCGCTTCCGTGAAGCACCTTCCGAAAAACTGAAAGATGTCCCCTCCTCAACCAAGTCCGAATCAGACTCGTCATCTGCCAAAGGAGCAAAAGGATTTGTATTGATATCGGGTGGCGAGGCTTTCTTAAGCATCTCTGCAAAAGATTGCCTTGAACGTTGTTTTAGAGAACGTTCCAATTTTTGCCCGCGTTGTTTGTACGCCGGGCATGACGAGAGAGCATGGGGAGGAGTTCCCTTGCAGAAAACGCATTTTAGTGTGTTATCTGCACAGGGACCAGCCTCATGTTTCTCCCCGCAAGTTGAGCAGCGTGCTTTATTGCCGCAATGGGAGGCCGTATGCCCCATCAGCTGGCAGTTTTGGCAGATCATTACCCGGGGTACAAATAACCGCACAGGTAGCCGAAGTTTTCCCAGCTCTATGAAGTGAGGAAGGGCAGAGCCAGAAAATGTCACTCGAAACGAGTCTGTGGGGGTAACTTTTACCAACTTTTGCACTTCCAGTACCTCAACTGGGGGAAGCAGAGGGTTGTTGAATCGGCCAATCGCCTGCCTCTCCAAAATTTCAGGGCACAGACTCGTCTCTGTGACCACTCCTACAATCTCCACATCACGAGCTGGAATATAAACTCGATATTCCAGTGTAAAATGCTGGGAAGCAGCAATCTCATTAGCCTGCTTCAGGTTAGAGACGACAACACGGAGTTTATTAAATTTTACTTTCGTGATCTCTGTCACGGCTGAGAATCGTTTCGTCAGATCAGTTGTAATTTGGTACACATTCAAAGGTTTCTTTTTGGGCTGAAAGTAGACTCCCCATGGACCGACCGAGTCAACTGGATACGATCGCGATCGGAATTTTGTTTGTGCCTCCCCATCATCAGGTGGCAAAGGCACTTTTTCAGCCAAACCGTCCATGTCGAAGAAACCTCTTCAACATGCACGATTTGCCTTATTCGTGGGAGCGTTGAACGCCCCCAAAAATTTAAATCACACACAAACACAAAATAGGAACACACACAAATTACGCTAAAGTCTAGTGGGATGAGAGACAGAGGAAAAAAAAACTTAACTAATATTACTGATCTGTTGCTGCTACTGCTACTGCTGCTGACGCACCGTATGCCTGAGCGTCGCACTTCTATGCGGGCAGCGGGGAGCGGTGCGCTGCGTGGGTGTACGGGTGAATCCGATCGCCTACGGGTGCACTCGCTCTACGATGTCGGATGACCGTTGGCGATGTAGTGGTGTATCGCTGGTTAGCGTCACCACGCGGGGATGAAGCGAAAATGAGCGGGATGATAATTCGCCAGCAAGCACTACTTGATTTTCTTATTTCACTGGAAAACCACACTGCCTTCTTAGAAAAAAAAACTCACTTTCACTCCTTTCACTGAAGTGAATAGTTTTTGAGAAAAAAAACTAATTATTTCCAAGGATCGCACTCGAATAAATCTTCCAAAATAACGGAGCGCTGGATCGAACGAACTTTCTTCTTTCGCTGAACGAAGTGGAATGAATTGAAGCGGTAATATGCTTAACTTCAGTTGAGACCAACTGCATTTCCTTAGCAACAGAGGCTGAAATGGTTGCTTTCATCTCAGCAGCAAAGGAAAACATCAAGGATTTATTATTATTCTGCATCAAAACAATTCGCTGGTAGATCGCAGAACAATCAGATGAGCAAAAGTAATCGGTTTCCCTCACACGACGTACCGCATTCCCTGCAATGTTTTTACATTTGAAGTGGACACTCGAAAAGCAGTACATGCACGTTAAAACTTAAGAGTTATCGGTCTCTTTTTTCTTACACACAGAGCAGAAAAATTCGTCATCTTTCTCCATTGCAAACGTTTGTGGAAAGCAAGCAGAAACTAATTTTAAATATTTAAAACAGGAAAATAACAAACAGTTAAAGCCACAGTAAAGTACAATTAAGAATAGCCAAGCTGGATCAATAGCAATGCAGTACTAGAATAACAACAGGCAAGAATTTCTGAATGAGTCGTATCCAAAAATCCATATTAGTTCGTAAATAATTTATAACAGTGGTGGTTGAGTATACTGTAAATGTAATTCAGCTCCCACGGCTACTCAAAAGATCGAACGTTGAAGTTTGCTTTCCAGCCTACCAGACTAAACCGCTCAACCACAACCAAAGCAATTTGCTCGTCAAGTGACCGTTTGGGCGGCAAAGGGTATCGCAAATATAATGCTTTTATTGTAGGAGCGAGACCAGAAATGCGTATCGAGCAGAATTCAAACAATTGCTTAACGTTTGTCAGGTAACCGTTTGGGCAGCAAGGGATAGCACGAAAAGCTCTCGGCAGAATCTGTGATAACACAAATTGTATCTATAGGTGTACTCACAGTTGACTTCTTCTCAATTCGAAATAATTTCACCAAGAGGGCTCCTTCATACCAATACAGCAACAACAGCACACAGCAACAGTAGCGAAAACAGGTCGAGCCTCTGCTGCACTAGCGAATACAAAAAAAATATTTTTGAAGTATAGTCTAATAGCATATCACCAAGAACACCACTTAGCTCAAAAGAGCAACGTTATCACTAACAAAAGTAACACTTATTATGAATTTAACTCGAATAATACACAATAAAATTAAAATTTGGTTAATTTCTGTCCAGTTGGAAAAAAAATACAGCTAGTTGAAAGATTGGCAATAAGTTCGTGTTCGCCATTTACTCAACACAGCGAGGTAATGGATGGCGTTGTGAAGCCCGTCCAACTGTTTTGAAAATAATGATCAAGAGGTAGTTCTTACATTCTAATTGGAAACCTTTTTGTGTAATAAGAACTTCTTGAAATCGTGCAACAATCTTAAGAATTTGTGTTTCTTATTGTGTCACCCTCCAAGTGAAATATTCACATCAGTTAAACACACAGAAAAAAAAAGAAATTTTATCATACGTGTAAAGTTTCCCCCCGTTTATGCAAACCAAAGCAAGCGTCAACAACGTTACCGTAATTGCAATCATTAATAATGCGTGCATAAAAATAAAGCGACTAAATATTTTTCATGCGATTGCCCTGCCACCTAATGGTTCCCCATCCGAAAATAGTCTCTTATTTTTAATGCGCGCATTACAGCATACAACATTGTTTACAATCTTCATCACAACCATCCAGGGTTTCCAGGGATATCTGTTTTAAATTTACATGAAAGATCCCATTAATTTATGCCAAATCTAGCATTTTCTTTATGTGCATTACGTAACGCAGAAAATTAAATGTTTCTTTCAAACAGTGCAGTTTCAACCTCGCCTCATCGTAAACAAGTGAGGTGTAAGTTCTAAAATTTCCTCGTTATCCAAACCTATTGTTGGTGTTGAAGAACTGCAAATAATTTATGAAAAGAACGTATTTTCGTCAACTTTCATAACGAGATAACCTAAACAGAAAGTAAATAAGAAAGAGCTTTATGATGTGAAGTAACCATTGCAATCATATAACATCATCATAACACATTTTATTATGTAAATATTTGAGATTTGGAAAGTACATTAAAAGTTGATCTCCAAAGAAAACTGTTTTCTATGTTTTCTCTAACCTGTAGTTTTCTTCATGTTTTTGTTTGTTTCTGTTTTGGCTTATAGTTGTAGTTATAAAATGAAAGCAGAAATAAAGATTTAAATATTTTTATACATATACATTTTTTTATAAAAAATATATATATTTTATCTCAGATTTATATCTTTTTACAGTCTTCATGATACTTGTCTAAAACTTATTCTTAGACAGTTTTTGCATACAAAAAATGGTTTTCGGGCTACTTTTTGTTAAGCTTAACCTTGTTCTAAATAGCATACGCCTTTTTAAAGAATTACTCTCCAGTCAATTTTTTTTTCAGTTGTGAAAATTTCTTAGTCTCTTTAGCCAAATGCATAAGCAAGGTTTAATTTAAATCGGACCCGCTTGAATGTGACCGATCCGGCATTTGGCATGATTCTCTTTTGCAGTTCTCCTTTGTTTAAGAGTATCACTTTCATCCATCGAATCAGTGATTAATCCTAAAATATTGCTTCGATTGTCTACAAGATGTCTACAGCACTCGTATGACCATCTAAGACCTGTACCACCTACGAATTTATGCGACATGCTAAATGGTACGAGAGTGGTACATGGTACATGATCAAAAATTTTGCTTGGTTTGGAAGTATGAGTTTACCTGAGTAATAGCAATGAATGGGGCTGAGTAATAGTGAAGAAAATAAGGAAAAAGTAAATTGCCAGAATAGTGCTCCACCCTGCTGTTGAATCAAGATTAACATTTTACAGCATTTACTTCTGCCTGAAAAACTAAAAAAATTGTGCTCTGCAACATGTTTGAATCCACACTTTAAAATATCTTCACTGTAGAAACCGATTAAACTCCATACATACACAACAAATACCATCTAGCTCGTACTTGATTGTATCTGGTAGCAGAAGCAACATGAATTCCATGCATTTCCGTATAAACTCTACCTCAGCCGCACTTCAAATCTGTCGGGTATAAAACTGCAGCTCAACGGAAGTGCTTGCTGCCATAGAAGCTGGCCACATCATCAGCAGACACTGGTGTGGTTCTTTTTCCTCGCATTGGTCCTTTCGGAGCCGGGGCACGATTGAGGTGGTAATAAAAGTTTTTATTGCTTTATTAAAAAGTAAACAAAGTCATGTGACATTTTGCCCTACTACTTGCGAATTGGACCGTAAACATTCCTGTGATGGCGTTACTTCATTGGTATACTGTCGTTGTTGTGGCTGTTGTTCATGACACCTTATCAGAGGAAACCAGATAAAAATACCGCGGAGAAAAATGTCGTAAAATTAGTTCCAAACCACTGAACACTGCAAAATTGTGCTTTTTGTATGGAAACAGTTTAGTGGAATAGCAACACTGTAGTATAGATTAATATGAAATCTATGAAATGACTGAGTGGATTAGATAACTCATTAATTATCACAAAGTACATCCGTGAAACAACACCACAAACAATGACGAACAGGAAGTATTTTTATTTGTCAATTATTAAAATTTACAATTATTTAACGGTCATTGGACTTAGTTTGGAATAATGTAATGGCGTGGAACTGAATTGATTGCCTTAACCTCTGCTATAGATATATTTTGTGTATATTTTGTGAGTCAATATTCAATATTATGCCAATATTCATTGAACCATTTTTTTCTGTTTGAGGCTTAAACCACTGCGACCAGAAATATGAGTTTTTGTGGTATATTCTTTGTTAAGTGCATGTCAAGTTACTTCATCACTATTGAGGAATGATACAGCATTTAGTTTTGTTACACTCAGGAAATTATACGTACGATTTTCATACGATCGGAACTATGAAACACAAATCAAGGGTCCAAGACTCATTCCATACGAAATCCTATGAAATGATTACTGTTGCATTAGTCGAGAAAAACATGCCTTATGTACACTTTCAATCGAAATCACTTATCAAGCGTGTGTAGTCCCTTGGAATTGTGGCTCGTCTCAGAATCCCGATTGCAACTTTTTTTTTTTTGTGAGGAAAATTTTCATACGATCGTCTTTCCATTAGAGAATCGTATGAAATTTGCAATAATATCTTGTGGCAAATTTCCATACAATATTCAAATGAATTCCTCTCGATTTGTTCGCTCAGTCTACAGTTGTCATTTTTTGTTTCGATAGTAATAAAGACTGTATTCGATGAAATTTGGACACACGCAATTGTTCGTAACTTTTTAGCGTGTTGGTAAAAATTATTGAAATTTTAACTGAATGTATTTCATTGTGTTGTGTCAATTGTGTAATGAGTTTCGTGAAAATCGGTCGAGTGATTTCAGTGAATGAAGAAGATGAATGAGTGATTTCGAATGAAGAAATAGTGCGCCAACAAATTTTGGGCACTCACTTCGAAAACCCAAACGCTTCTCATCGATGGATCGGAAAACAGCTCGGAATCGCACATTCAACCGGATCTCATGTGATCAAAACGTTCAAGGACCGTAAGACAACCAAGCGGAAAGATTGTAGTGTCAAAAAACGTGGCACATCAAATCTGGAGGATGGTATTGAACCAATTTAAGCGTTATTCCAACATTTCGATCAGGGATGTTGCGAAAAAGGCAAAAGTTTCAGTTTGTTTTGTGCAGAAAACAATTAAACGTTCTGGATTACATGTGTACAAGGTCCAGAAGGCACCGAACCGGAGCGATAAACAGAACTCGGTGGCCAAAACTCGTGCAAGAAAACTGTACAGGGAGTGGCTCACAAAACCGTTCTGCATTGTGATGGACGATGAGACCTATATTAAAGCCGACACCAAACAAATGCCAGGACAGGAACACTACGTCGCCACCTCGTAAATAGGAAACCTCCATTTCATATCATATACCTTGGACAAATCCAGGGACATTACATCAGCATGTAAGTCCTCCGACTTGGCCTTGTTCAATAAATGATCGAACTCGAGGAAGAACGTCTCTAACCCCACGTCAAAATGATAGCGTGATAGGTCTATAACCTTCCGTTAGGGTCTCATCCTTCCCGGATGCGGGAATAGGAATGTTTATTGGTTCCACGGAACTTCCCCTTAGCCATTTGGCTAATGGGACACGAAGAAACTTATGACTATGATTGCTGTTTGTCGACACCTTAGCAAATTGATCAACAAAGGTTTCAGCAATGAGCTCCGATTCGTTAGTGTGACCGGTGGCCAGTCGTACGACCCTCTCCACATGCCGGTTCTTTGCACCAACATACTTAATCTGGCTCCACAGCTCACTCAAGCATGTGGATTCCGATACGTCCGCAGTGACAGCCAACCAAGTGGCCCTCTTTGCATACCAGATAACCCTTCTTTTCTTCGCCCGGGCAAAGTCAAACCCTTCTTACTTAGCAGCCCGAGAAGAATCATTAGGTGACATGCAGCGTAGCAGTGGCAGACTTTTACTTCTGCTCTTTATCGCGGCATGAACATCTTACCCCCACCATGGTACACCTAACGAAAAATGATTTTTTCACTAACTTGTGAGCAAATCGCATGAGCGGAACCAATTGAAAAAGTATATAGTATATAAGTGTATGAGTGTATATAAGTGTTTACGTGAATGAAATTTTTCCCATCGAACCTAACTTTGATCCAGATATCATCTTAGTGAGATACGTTGTGTAAAATATTGCAAATAATTGCGTTGTTTACGCTTGCTTTGGATTGCAATTGAAAAATTTTTAGGGGGAAATGTTATGGGTCTGTTAAAATTCGTCCTTTTCCCCCGCTTGCTTTGGATTGCAATTGAAAATTTTTTAGGGGGAAATGTTATGGGTCTGTTAAAATTCGTCCTTTTTTTCTTTGTATACATGACATAGTCAAACTATATTGAGATTTTTTATCCATCCCAAAGCTTGAAAGATTAGTTTTCATCTACTGTGATTGTGTAGTAAGTTCATCAATGTATCTCCACTGATCAGTTTCACCAGAATTCCGGTATGCACACGTTTTACTCAAGATCAGCGACCTAGCGTGTTGTATTCGGAATATGCAATGGCAGGTCGTGTTCAGTCGTGAAAATATCAGTCAAAAACACTATTTTAAAATGAAATGATCGTCCAAACAAGGACCGTGGACAATGTAGGTTTCAAAAAAAAATTCTTCTAGTAGTTTATACAACTCCTCGTCGCAGTGAATGGCCGACTGCAACATATGTATGATAGTTCTGGTATTCTCGTTATCATTCCCAGAAATGTCGTCACAGTAGCTAGATGGGTTCTAGCAAGCAATGATTTTCCGGCCATGTTTTGTCATCCGGGTGGCCCATAGCGACGAAGGGAAGGCAAAGCCTGTCAAGCCATCAGTTGAGAGCTGATGTCTAGCACTGAAATCATTTCGCTTCAATTCCTGTGTTATATACTAGCGTTAAGTATCACAGTCTGGAAAGAGGGTTACGCGAACAAAGAAGGGAGCCAAATTCATATATGGGGACGGGTCCAAAATTCTTGCTAAGCATAGTTATTTAATTATCATGTTTTGAATGATATCTTGATCGCGCTCAAATAACACCAGCGGCACGGAACAGTTTTAGCAATTTGAACATTGCTTTTTACATTTCCTAAAGTGTACATGTGACAGAATTCCATTTCCAAATTAGAGGTTTTGAAAACGCAACTACTAATTTACCGATAATCTTTAGTTCTAGCAGAAATTTTTGTCCACTCCTAGGGTCTCATGTTGATAAGAAAATATTTTCTTGCATAACAGTATTGTAAATAACGTACTTCACACTTGGAACAATAAAAACATAACTAGTAGAATAGTTATTTAGTCTAAGTTAGGGTAAGTATAATTTTAAGACTCACATTTGCAATTCTTACTGGTGTTGTAAGAAGAGGTAAAATTAAGTTGGTGTTTTGTTTTTAAATAAAATTTAATTTTTATACACGGTGTTCAATAAGTTCGGATACACTTTCAAAATTTGTTAAAAAAATGAAAACATGTTTTTTTATTTTTGGATTTATGTTATTGAAAGCTATGTTTACAAGGAACGTTTACAACATTTCTCTTGGAATGACCCCCCCCTTTGTACTCCTTAACGAGCTTCAAACGTTTCTCGAACGCGTCGCAGGCGGCACGCACGGACTGCATGGGCATTTCGTCCCAGATTTTGAGAATTACCGTCTTGAAATGATCCAAAGTGCTGACCTTGTATTCGTTCAGCTTCGCCATCATATAGGACCAAACAAAAAAGTCGAGAGGATTCAAGTCCGGGGAGCTGGGAGGCCACAAAGTTTTGTCCAGAAAGTCGGTTAAATTGTCCCGACACCAGGCTTGAACCACATTTGCCGTATGGGCTGGTGCACCGTCCTGCTGGAACACGTAGTGCTCATCGCCGTAGAGGCTTCGGAGACTGGGGGCAACAACCTTTTCCAAAACCTCAGTTTTGTAGTACGCCGCGTTGATTTTGACGTTTTTTTCAATAAACACCAAGGGTAGCTTACCACGTTTGCATACTGCCCCCCAAACCATCACCGACGCGGCACTTTGGAACCGAGGGATGTTTATATTGGATTCAGGAATGCTGTCCCTCGATGGCGCCCACACCCGGTCATTTTGCACATTGTGCGGCTGCTGCAGCACGAACAGTTTCTCGTCCGAAAAAACAAACTCCTGACCAGCGTGCCGAGAGAGGATCCTCTTAGCTCGATCCAACCGCTTTTGCTGGTAGCCTCCGAAACGCCATGGACCTTACGTTTTTTGTAAGGCCTGAAACCAAGGTCCTTGGTGAGTATGGTGTGAGCGGTTCCAATGGAAACGTTGAGATCTGCAGCCGTTTTCCGGATTGAGCGGTTCTTTTTGCGCCGAATTCGCTCCCTCACGATCTTGATGACCCGTGGCGTCCTCGCTGAACGCGGCCGACCGGATCTCGCACGGTCATTGGTCGAGGACGTCTCCCGGTATCGCCTGATGGTCGTGTAGACAAAGTTCCGCTTGACCCCATGCGATTTCAGCAGCCGGAATATATCGCCGGGTCGCTCACCGTTCAAAAAACGCTTAATTACGAAGTCCCGATACTCTTTCATCGCGCGTAACAAACAAACAACAACTAACAGAATGT
>JAHHFK020004263.1:0-51260 GCA_024533555.2 Aedes koreicus
TCATGACCAATCTATCACTAACCGGTTGTTCATTCTCGAAAACTTCATTACTTTTCATTTCCAAGCAATCGAAATACTATTAGGAATCTCGGAACCTCCGCATTTCGATCAAGTCAGCGTTTTCCGGAAAATGCAGTGGCTGTAAAAAAAAAACTAAGACAAGCATTCGTTATTTAGGAATGAAACGAAAAGGCAATTCACTAGCACCGGGAGCAACTTGAGGTAATTATCAGCCACAATTTTGTGTCCGCCGCCAGCATCACACGCAGCAAACACGGTTACTTTTCGGCTCACAAATATATCTCAGAATACACTCAATAAAATTGAGTTATTGTTTAGTAAAAGCTGAAGTTTTACTCAATAATTGGTATTATCATGTAGCGTGTAGTGTTTTGGAACAGTATTTTTCTTGTTCCAAATTGAAGAATAGAAGCAAGAATAGATCAAAACATATAACAGTTTTAAAATGATGCAAAATAGATCCAGTATAAAAACCAAATTTACAACACCGGCGCAGCGATGTTTTTGCATTTGGTCTAAAAAAAATAAATTCAATCCACGATTTGCATCGCCGTTGAAGATGCCCTTAGGAAGTAGAAAAACGGGTAAGATTGTGAAACCGTGTCACACGCACTCAATGTGTAGCCACATACATGCACAAGACGACGTTAAGTGACGTCACTAATCTACATCATTTTTCGAGCTACGCTACAGACCCGCGTGTAACGCAAGTTCTACCTTTTCTTCCTTTTTTCGCACCTGCGAGATTTGATATCTTGCCAGGGTTGCTATGACGCCCACCCGCTGGCTTTTCTGTTATCCTGAGGGAATAAAGTTAGGTTAGCTTCTGCACGCACGGCGCTATACACAAACAGAGGCAACTACATTACCCGTTCGGCATCTCTTTAAGGGAATGTATGAGGTTTTTTAAAGCACACGGTGAAATTAAGAGCGTCAGGGCAAACCGGATACAGTCGCGTTACTTTATGGCTAATAGCGTGATAGTGCGAAAAAGTAACAGTGTGTGAAAAAAAGTAAACAGGAGTAAATCTGACTGCTGCAAGTAAGGAAACCGTAAAACCATAGAATAATCTCCGCCCTAATAATAATAATAAAACTTGTCTGGACCTTAGCAATAATGGACACCGAGCTGGTAAGCGTTGACGAGGGAATAGTGGAAGTTTTGAAAATACCGGGAGATGGAAATTGTCTATTCTCATCACTAGCACATTAAATATGGCAATGCACGGCACAATCATCATCTGGACAACTGTATCATAGAACCCTGCGTACAATAGTGGTTCAGTTCTATCAAAGCCGGCGGAACGAATGGATGGAACAGCTGCTTGCACAGGCAATTGCCGCATTACCACAAAAAGCGAAGGAATGATCTCGTAATGAACTTGTGGACTTCTTTTTACACTCCCTTTCGAAACCTGGATTCTGGGGAGGAGAAGAAAGCTTAGTAGCGGTAGCTTTAACGTTTGACTTCGCCATAAAAATTATCCGGATGCTCACAGGCATGTGACCGTGAGAAGTTAGATCTCTGTCTTATGGAACAAGGAGCACAAATAGCTTGCCTCCAGGAGACGCGCATGGCGCAATTTCGTCTGGTTCAACGTGAACCAACAAACGCTAACAGCACCAAGAATGGGTGGCGGTACGTCAATACTTATTCGTACCGAGCACGCTGAAGGGAGTAAATTTATCCGTGTTAGTGATAACATTAGTGCGCTGAGAGTGTCAATTTTTGGCGAAGAGTTACTTATATTCTCAATCTACGCAAGGTCGAACGGATCACGAGCGGACCCCGAGATCACTCAACTACTGCGCCACCTCAATGGATTGAATGAACATCAAAGGGCAAACGTGCTGATTATGGGGGATCTAAATGCACATATTGGCTTTAACGATCTGTTGCCAGAAGATGGAAATCTCATCGGCCGACAACTCTATCATCCTGAATGTAATGCGAACGGCGAAAGCTTGAAGGTTCCCTTACGCTTCCATGGTTACAAACTGTACAACACATTCAGCCGTTCCGATAGCGTATTGACTACATGGTGCAGAGGATCTCGTAGCTCGCAGATCGACCATATAATCATGCCGAGAATTGCCAGGTTCCAACTACCAAACATCAGGTGCATCGATGTGGCTCCAGGTTTTTCGGCCCACAGGCTCCTGTTAATGAGCGTAAAACATCGAATCCCCCAAGAAACGGAAAACGCAACACACACTGGTCCAACATATTCGGTTGGCGGTAACCCCTCAGCTGCAAAGCCCACATATGATGTAAATCAACTAAAAAATCACTCACCATCAAGAGATCGCTATCATAGTGTACTGGCAAACCAGCTGGATACAAATGCAGAAAATACAGAAGACGCAACAACCATATTATCGTATCTGCAGGACAGCATAAAACATGCGGCAACCACTTCGCTGAAACCCCAGCGATCTCCCAAGACGCCCAACCGAGCCCGCGCGGGAAAACGTATGGAACAGCTTCGAAACCTACTGCTGAAAAATCCTGGCGGCTCAAACCTGAAAAAGAAGCTGAAAACAGGAGAAGGAAAATGCCTATAAACAACACCTAGATAGCAAAATAGACAAGTTCTTCGAAAATATTAGCACACACCCAATAATAGAACGGGTTCGCCTGACGTACAGGTATCTGAAGCAGCATCGTCGCCTCCAGAATCAAAGAACGAAAAAATACATTTCAATAAGAGAATGGGAATCTACGCTACAACAAAGTGCAAGCTCACATGACGTTCCACTAATACCCGAAGAAACTTCTCCGATGTCGAAAGACTATCTCTACAGCTGAAGAATAATACATCGGCGGGCACAGATGGAGTAAAACCAGAACTGATAAGGTACGGCCCAGAGTCACTAATCCAGCACATTCATAAGTTGCTCTCAATAATGTGGAATCGAAATGATGTCCCGCGTGGTATAATTGAAACCCTTCAAGTACCAATCCCAAAAACGACTCGTCCCAAAGGCCCGGAGGAATACCGCCGCATAACACTATGCCAATCCGTATATAAAATATATGCCCGGTTTTTGCTAGAGCAGCTGGAATCGTTTTTAGGTGACGTACCCAATTACCAGTTTGCCTACCATCAGAACCGCTCCGCTGAAGATCAAATTTTTATTGCCAGACAGATACTAGATGAGCGTTGGAGAAAAGGCAGAGTGACATATATTTTACCGCTGGATCTGCGCCAAGCCTTTGATCGTATAGATCTGAGTCGAGTGCCAGAAGTTCTTCGCTCGTTAGGGGTTCCGGTGTATCTCATAAACAGAATTGTGAAATGCTGCCTTACAGAAAGAACCTCTTCTCAATGGTTGGGAAAAGAAGAGGAAATCACAAGGGGCGCGGAAAAAAAAAAGAGTCCCCCCAAGGGTTTGTGGTCAGAGGGGAGGTGGGGGGGCGGTGGGTTGGGGAAGATGGGTTGGTGGGGGGGCAAGCTGAAGTATTTAGGGACTTTCCTAACAAGCTCCCTGAACCGTCGGGAGGCAGTAGCGGAACGAATCTCAAAAGCTTTCAGACTATACCGCAGTGTGCTGAACTTCGTTAAAGATTTCAGGCTAAGGTGGAAAACAACCGGCCGTATATATCATACGGTAATTGCTCCAATAGTGCTATATGGACTGAAGGTAACAACAATAACGAAACACAATCGGGATCGCCTTCGAGATATGGAGGCAACCATAGTGTCAGACCTGTATTACAACTCGAACGACAATCAACCGCAGGAGACGGCAAGAGACGATAATGTTGTGAAAATGCTAGAAGGAAAGACACGCTTACTATACTGGGCCCATCTACAACGAATGAACGACGGAGAGGGGCAAAAATCAGTGGGGTTGTGTATATCACACGATCGGTTGACGTAGACTTCGTTAAACCGTTTGATTAGTACTCAGGTACGAACATTCGCTTGATTCGCTTCTTAGAAACTATTTGGCTGCCCTGGAAAGGGACGTTTGATTTGAATGACGGTATGATGAAAGGCAACGGTGGTACTGGCTGTAGTGATTGTGTTGATATGATAGACCAGCTGAAAACCATTATCCTTTTCGCGTTATAGATTGTTCAGGGTCTGTTTGGGAATTCAAAGTCAACATTTAATTATATTTTTGATAGTTGACAGTCGCGAAAATCTCCAACTGATAGAAGCAAAAATCTCGAAAATCTATCGAGAAATGATAAAGCGTTCAAACTAGTTCAGTTATTTTCATATTTACATTTGACCTCTACCCTTACCGTAAGGCGTAGTCTGATAAAAAAGCGTGGGTGTGGTCCAAATAGATCGTTAGACCAGCATTAGATAGTAATTATGTTAGAAATTTCTTTTGTTCACTCTTTAGAAAGCATTTGGTGAAGAATCAAAACGTTGTCCGTGATAAGGAATTTCTGGATATTTACCGGAACGCAACAAATATATTACAAATATATATTTGTATAAATAAAATGGCAATCGTTAAACCTTTAGGTTGGTGCAAACATCTCAAAAAATAAATCAATTAAGGAACGATACAATTATTAGCGTCCGGTGTTTCATTTTTTTGTGACGGCAGTCATTTGTAAATTGCACACAGTTCTCAAGGTATGCAACGAAGAAAAAACTAAAATTATTATAGCCACCCCTGTCTTCCAATTGGTTAGAACTTGGAAACTAATTTTAGATAAATTCAAATCATACAAACTCTCTTGAAACTGAATTCGTCGTCCTGAAAAGGACGGATTCGAAATGGTCCGCATTTGAGTTCAAACCTTCTCGGTCTTTTGATGAATCAGGTTATTTCACTCGTTGCACGTTGCGCCTTACCAAAAGATGGCTAGCAGCAAAATCACACACACACACACACACACACACACACACACACACACACACACACACACACACACACACACACACACACACACACACACAAGCACCTTATTTCGCTCGTCGTGGCTGCACCCACCGGTTGGCTACAAATAAGGAGTGTATCGAATATAAGCTATCCACATACATTTGCGTTGTACGCATGTATTTGTGATGGTTTTTTATGCTCTGAACACTGTATGCTTTGCGTTTGACTGTCAGCTTTCTTTTGTTTACTTGTTTGTGCGGTTCAAATTCTGCGTTTTCAAAATGTCGCAAATCAATGTCAATACGTGATTTGGCCAAAAAAGCAGGAACGAGTGTCGGAATGATCCAGCGTATCAAGAGGCGAAACCACCTGAAGATTTACAAGAAGCAGAAAATCTCGAAACAAAGTGCAGAACAGAAGAAGCGAGCAGCAACAAGGGCCCGGAAATGGTATTCGCGTCTTTTGCAGCGTCCGGATGCATGCGTCTTGATGGACGATGAGTCCTATGTAAAGGAGGACTCAAAAACCCTTCCAGGTCCACAATACTTTACTGCCGTCGTTGGGGAGGATGTGAGCGATGCGGACAGGTCAATTCAAGTGGAGAAATTCGGTCGAAAGGTACTGGTATGGCAAGCAATATGTTCCTGTGGTTTGAAGTCAACCATTTTTTACACTACCGGAACTATAAATGCGGAAATCTATCGATCTGAGTGTCTCCAGAAGAGATTGTTGCCTTTATATAAGAAGCATAGTACACCTCCACTGTTTTGGCCGGATTTAGCGTCGGCTCACTATGCCAAAACCACTCTCAATTGGCTTGCGGAAAAGGGTATAGATTTCGTTGAGAAAAATATCAATCCACCAAATTGCCCTCAGCTTCGACCCATCGAACGTAACTGGGCAATCGTGAAGAGGGTCTTCAAGAAGACTGGTAAGGCAGCTGGGAACATGCAGGAGTTCAAAAAAATTTGGGCTCAAGCGTCCAAAAAATGCGATGCAACACTTGTCCGGAACTTGATGAAGAGCATTCGATCCAAAGTTCGAAAATTCGTGAAAGAATAACTTAAATTTCATCCGGTCTTCATTATGTTCAAGTTTAACCTCGTACAATAAAGGATCAATTTTTTGTATGAATAAAATATCGGTTTTCAACATAATTTGAAAGAAAGTTTGTGGATAGCTTATTTTCGATACACTCCTTAAATCACTGGCTTGGGCCTAGCAAACCATTGCATAATTAATGGCTGCCTAGCAACGGTTGCCTAGCCAACGGCCTGCTAGCAACAGCCTGCAGCGCAATCTCCAATGGTTGGTCGCCAGTGCACCTTCTATGGTACTTGCCACAGTCAGCTGCCAATCCATAATGGCTCGTTGCTCCGTACAGCTCCAGTACTGCAACACGAATGAGAAAATTTGCGAAGATGTACCCATTTTACACCGTTCACTGTTGCACGTGAGACCTCCCTTGCTCACGTTTGAAATCTGTGATAGGAAACTACAGTTTATTTATTAAATTTAGCCTGCAAAACAGAATAATAAGACATCACCTATTATTTTCGTAATTTTCAATAGTTTGAAATTGTTAACGGATATTTTTTGACAATTGAATTGATACGCAGGAAAATTTCCAACCGATTGGTGTAAACATCTTGAAAATCTATAAAGCATTTATTAAGATATTAGCGTTTAATTTGTAAGGATATTTGGTGGGGTCGCTAATTTTTGGATTTTCAATTGCACCTTAAGGCCTGGATACACACACGGCATCGTGAAGCCTTCTTCATACAAAATAGAAGGCGTAACCGCACCTTCCATTGGGATACCGTCTATCCTTCACCGTCCTACATCGCCTTCTAACCAAGAAGGTAGTTACTTCACGCCTTCTCTGACTCGCAAGACCGCCTTCCGTGTAAACGCATCACACCGTTCAGAAGGCGTAATATTTTTTGACGCCGTTTTTACCGGCCTTCTATTGCCGGAGGTGCTGACAACGCCGTCTTGAATCGCTTCATGCCTTCTTGTGTCAAATTGTTTGAATTGTGATAGAGGATTTCGGTGTTTATCGGATTTTATTTTGCATTTTAATTTATTATGATAAAAATTGTTGTGGATGCAGTGCAGTATACAGGGTGTTGGGTTCCTTAGTGCAAATATTTTCATGGGCGATATGAGATGATATTTAAAGAAAAAAAAAGTTATAGGCATATGGTCAAATCTCAAAATTTACAGAGTTATTGAGCTTTTAATGTTTTGGTACATGTTAGTCATAAATTGGCTGTAACACAAAAATTATGTTATTTTGCCAGATTATTTTCCTCCATTTGAAAGCCAAGAAAATTTCCTACATGAAAGCTGCTTTTAAACTTTGAGTAATTATCAATTAATGTCTTTTTAGGGGTAAAAATGTTTCTTTTTTCAAGGGTTTATTCATGTTTTTTGATAATAAACATCAGTGGTTAATTAAACAAAAACATGGCTTTAAAAGCGTTCTACAACTCTCTCTTTGAAATAAACTTTCTAGATGGCTTAGTTTTTTTTTGTTATTTTGTTATGAATACGACATGTTGTGTCTCCAATTGGCAGATAATAAAATCACGAATTCAACCCCGCCGTAGTAATGTTTCAAAAATATTTGCACTAAGGAACCTAACACCCTGTATAATTTTTTTTACAATTGATGTTTAGGGAACGTCCATTAATTACGTCACGCAAAAATTGACTTTTTATTACCCCCCCCCCCCCCCTTGTCACATTTTTTGTATGAACCTTCGAATTTTTTTGTATGGATCGTCACGTTTTCACAAACCCCCCCCCCCCCCCTTACTGCGTGACATAATTAATGGACCTTCCCTATGCAATATTCATCTCAGATGAATAATTCAGATGGTATCCGAAACATAATATATGTCGCGTTCCGTTATTACCAGGGGCCCTGCATTGCTGTCAACCACATAGTGATGCACCATAGTTCACATAATTTTGACAATTTTGGACATCTGACAACTGAAATCGTCAATGATTTTTCGTTAGGGCCTAACTTATAAACGTAAACGATGGCTTCTTCCTTGAATTTTTCGACTCTGGAAACATGCCTCAATAATTTACTACAGCCATTTCGAAGAACAAGAGTCCTTCTAGTCGATAGAATTAGAAGATTTTGAAATACGAGAAATTTACGGAAGAAGCTATTGTTTACGTTTGTCAGTTAGGTCATAATGAAAAATCTTTGTAAAAATATGGCCCATCAAAACAAATCCATCAATGCCAAGGCACGACAGGCATGGCAGAACAAATCAACTTGCTCTTTAACATTCGCTTCGTTTCCTATAACGACGTGACGATGCGCACATATAAAAGTTATGAATATTAGGAAGAACAGGTTGATGCAATCATCCTAACCATATATTCACCACATTGATACTGAAATCCACATGAGCTACAGCGAAATCCTTAATGAATGCCCCCTGGTTATTACAACGAACACATCAATCTTCTCCATTTCACAAAAAATTTTCATTAGGGCCTAACTGACAAACGTAAACTACAGCTTCTTCCGTAAATTTCTCGTGGCATAAAGGCTACCCATGTAAGCCAATTTCAATTCTATCGGATAGGTGAATTGTTCCTCTTTAAAAATGACCGTGGTGCATTGATTGGGCGAGTTTTCAATCACAAGAAATTCGCGGAAAAAGCTATTGCTTACGTTTGGCAGTTAGGCCCTAATGACAAGTCTTTGTCGAATTATCAGATTTATGAGATTTATCGAATCGCTTGAAATCACTTTTGCCAGAAAGTAAACAAAGTAACATCTGAAACTGACATTTGTCGATCACGCCTTCTGCATGCCTTCTTGTATTGACATCTCCCGCCTTCCGTGTAAACGCAAACCAAAAATTGGACGGCGTGACAACAAGAAGGCGTGCAGCCGGCGGAGCTCAACACGGCGTGATTGTACCTTCCGTGTAGACGGCAGGAAGGCGGTACGTGCTAGAAGGGCCACATGAAGGTATCAAGAAGGTACTGACAAATTTCGCCAAGAAGGCATCACTATGCCGTGTGTGTATTCAGGCCTTTCGTCGCGGTACTCCTTCATTGTGCGCGGTAAACAAATAACAAATGACAGCAAGTTGACACCGTGCGCACCGGTTAGCCTATATATGGGGCTAAAGCTGACTCCAATACCAATACACAGAATGTTCATGGTGCGCACCTAAACAATGAGGAAAAGTTGTATTCGAACTTATTGAACACCCTGTACAGGGTGCGGCAGAAAATAATGCGAAAATGTTCAAACTTGAGTATTGGCATAATTCGTGTAGCTAGTGACTAATTTCTTTCGAAAGTGCATTTGTTCGTGTTTACTTTCAAGTGCTGCACCGAAACATTCTATTTGTTTTATTGCAAATCCGTCAAAATATTCGCGAAAGAAGTGATCACCAGTTTGTTGCTCGCCCAGAAGAAGCCGAAAGAGATTGCCAAGGTGATAGAGTGCCATTTGGCAACAGTCCGCGCTTTGCACGCACGCCGAAAGTGATCAAATCGGTCCGTGCAAAAATTGCTCGCAACCCGGTGCGTTCAATAAGAAAACTTGCAAAGGAAGCCAATATTTCGGAGAAATCCATGCGGAGAATCATCCAAGAAAACCTGCATGCATCTTTCAGAGCCAGAGTGAAACGCCACTTGATTACGGACCGTGTCAAGGAACTACGAGTGACTCGTTCCAAGAGATTGCTTTCCTTGTTGAAGAAGGAAAAAATGATAATCCTGTTCTCCGACGAAAAGCTTTTCAGCTTCGATCGGACCGGTTCATTTCACCGCAAAAAATGGAGAACGTTCGAGAAAGCAAATTCAAATTTCAAACCAAACATCTGGCTGGTGTCATGATGTTTGGCTTGGTGGCGTCCAACGGTTTGAAAATGCCGCCTGTCTTCATTGATGCTGGAGTTAAAATCAATACCGAAGTGTATATCGGTATTTTAAAGGACCAAGTGCTTCCCTGGGTGAAGGTCAACTTCTCCAAGGACCAAAACGATAACATGAAGTTTTGGCCGAAGGATTTGTGGATCCGTTGGATTATTCGATTTGGGCATATGTTGAAGCACGGGCCTGCAAAACATTACACCCTAGTGTGAAAACCCTGAAGTCAACCATAACACGCACATGACAGTCAATGTTGGAAGACTTCGTCCAAAAGGCATGCTCTGGCTTTCGGCGTCGGCTCGAGGATATTATTAATAAAAGTGGAGGACAAATTGAATAAATTTGTTGATATTATTGCTTGTATTGGTTGAAAATGGGATTTGAAAGATATAGAACAAATTTTCGCATTATTTTCTGCCGCACCCTGTAGGATAAATAATACTCCCTTTTCCATCTTATGAAGCAAGTTGTATGTTGATCAACATGCAAACATTGAAAAACCTACTGGATTATGCTATGTAAAAAGCGCAAAAAGTGAAGCCTTATAAAACATAAAATGAAAAAAAAATTATTTTCATACAAAAATTTAACATTGCCAAGCGTGGAATTTCAACACTAGTCCTTGGCGTGATAAGTTTGTAGCTTCTTTGCTAAGCCAACTCCAATTGTTGTAAAGCCAACTCTGAGTATCTATGATTTGCATCCCTTTGGCAGTGTAACCACAATCTTGTTCAACAAAATCATCGTTATGAAAAAATATACACGTGAAACATGGCTGGTGTAATGTAATTTAAAACAACCCAGAAAATCTTGTCATGTTTTATGCACGTATAGAACCATGTTTTAAAGAACAATAATAAAATATTAATCACTTGCAGCAGTGAAAAAAGTATGTTTAGCTCGATCGTTAGTCAGATAGATATATAGAATACGAGAGATCCAAACTGCTCCGAATTTGACATGTTTTGCCATACGTTTATAATACTTTTATAAAAAAATTAATTATTTTTCATTCTAGAGAGATGTCTTGTATGTTACTTTATTTGTTTTTAAAGTGATCAAGTGAAGTGTTACTTTTACTGTTAATAGTTTTCAAATTTACTCAGGAGTTTGAAGATCACAAAAAGCAATGCAATCTTGATCAAATCAATTTTAGGATAATATCAGTTCTATATAGAGCACCGAGAGCTTCATCATCATAATCGTCTAAAATGATCAAAATTTAGATGAAATTTTCAAAACATGTTAAACAATGCAGTGTTAGGCAAAGTTGTAGCTTTAATCAAATGCCACGAGTAAATTTAACATCATATCATACAACCCGGCACATGAAATAAGCTATCATCAAAACAATTTGTGTTTTCTTCAGTTTGATGTTCATAATCAATCTTTATTTATACGGCTTTCAGTGTTTCCACTGCAGAAAGGCCACTCTTCCCTACTTATCGCACTCATCATCAACACATTTGCCAGCACAAACGGTTTTTCTTTCCTTCCAAAAGAAGACGTCGCCACATTTTATTTCGCCTCAGAAAAATCCCACAGATCTCGACAGAGATTAGTCAAAGTTTAAGTGAAGAACAGTGGAAACATGGCTAAGAATCCAATTTCAATGAGTATCTGGTCAGAAGCCTGTTAGGGTGACCTGCAGCTTGTGGAGAAATGATGGCATGATTCAAGCCCAAAGTTGGAATTTTCATTCAAGATTGAAAGATTGAAAAATCGCAAAAGCCAAACTGTATTTTTAAACTACAATAATGGCGTTTTCTTTCTTGTGACATTTTCTTTTAATGTAATGTATATTTGTGGATCAATTGAATTCCAACACAAGGTAGAATATCAATCTAATAATCTAATCTAATCTGAGAGAAAAAACATCTGTTGTTTCGTTAATGCATTTTCTATATAAATTTATATGTTTGTACAATCTGAAGCTGTACAAACTCCATTAATAAAGAAGAGTATGTTTTTAACGACAACTAAAACATGCCTATGTGTATTCCCAGCAGCATATATATATGGTAACAAACATTGTTTAACACTGCAATATACCGGTCCAAACATAATTTTGGTTTTATCTCCTTCCTCGAAATGCTTTGCCTTCTGCTTTTGTGGTTTTGCAACAGGGCACGTGAACCTAAATTCCTTCTCTGTCGTACTTTATTGTTGGTAACCGAGCGACTCAAGCGTTTGGGTCCCCATTACTTTCTTGAAAGTATCCCCATAAAGCTGAGCAAAAAAATGGGCACTGAGTATTTTAAAGATAATTGTTCTATGGAGAGGCATTTCGTCACTACCTTTTCCGTCCCAGCGAGGAACACACATCCAAACTTCCTATCTACAAGAATCCGATAATAAACCTTTCGTAGCAGGGATAACCTCTGTTAAGGAATGGCGGTAGCTTCGAAAACCAACAAAGGGAACAAATTTGCACCCAAATTCGTAAAGGTCGAAGCAAGGGATTTGGGGAAATAATTGAAAAATCAAACAATTTCACTTGCGAATGCGAAAGCATGTCGGTTTCTGAAGGGGAAAAGGATTCGTAGAACTTGATCATCAATGGTCAATTGCTTAGCACTGACGACCAATATCGAAGCGAGTTGATCTTTTTTTAATGCTTCACTTAAAATGTGGTTGATGTCTAAAAGCATACTCCACTCGAACAAGAGTGGCTTCAGTATTTGAATGTCTTAGTGCTCATTAATATTTTAGATTGCGATGGAACACAAACAACTTGCCAGAAAGGGTTTGATTGCCAATATTTGTTTCATTCAAAGCAGGGCGGAGCACTTTTTGAGCAGCGGGATAATTTCCGTCAATCATCGCTATTATTGAGCCGTAAGCCAAACGACTTGGGTTCTTGCACATGCACAACTTGAAAAAAAAAATTATGTTGTGCGATACCTAATGCAAAAATTTCGAACGATAGACTAAGAGAGCATAAACTGATACGATAGCTTGTGAAAATTTAAGCAAGATTCCACCTTAATCAGTTTTGTTGTATGAATGATTGCGAACAATTTCGTTGTTTACGCCTCCCTTGGCTTGCGATTGGACGAAAAGAAATTCTACGCGTCTCACACTGGGACCAATCTGAAAAAAGACGGTCAAAAGTGTTTTAACACTTTTCCTGACATTTTAGCGCTTTGGTGTCTATTCAAATGTTTCTAGAAATGTTATTTCACATTTTTTTTAAATACTTATCAAAAGTTTTACTTAAGTGATACTTGACTTTGAAAAAACTAACTTTGTGTGGGTACAAGATAGAAGGTTAGTGTCTTCAGCAAAGTTTTAGAACTATATATTTAACGAAACTTTGCTAAAAATAGTTAGTACCTATATCGAAAGGTTTCTGATATATAATTTATTTAGTATATAGACTTACTTAAAACTTGCTTTTTTACTTTTTTGTGGCTCAAACCTTACCAGACCGATTTGAAATTTTCAACAAAGTTATCAATATTATCAAAACGCACAACTTTGCTGAAGACGTTAATGGCCTAAATTGCTTTA
Source organism: Aedes koreicus (assembly GCA_024533555.2). Classification (NCBI taxonomy): domain Eukaryota; kingdom Metazoa; phylum Arthropoda; class Insecta; order Diptera; family Culicidae; genus Aedes; species Aedes koreicus. The sequence continues at coordinate 13,303 of JAHHFK020004263.1, forward strand.
TTTGAGTTTTAAAGAGGTTTTATGTTAAAAAAAAAACGTTTTTTCAACAACAATAACTCAGCCACCGGCAAACTTTTGCAATCAAATTTTGCGCAGTTTGGTCAACCAGCACACAAAGTATAAATGTACGAAAAATCTGCGCCGGGTATTATCGGGTACATAATGTTTTCAGTTCGTCTTTTTGGTCGTACCGGTTTCTTTAGCTATCAATATTTTTTGAATCCCCGACATAATTCATCGCACCCTTCGATCCTTTTGCGCAAGAGCTAGCACATTTGAAGGTCAAGTAGCTTAGAATATCTCGTTTGTTTACAAACTGCAGTTGAGTTTGAGTTTCCAGTTCATTCTGATTGTGTGATTTGAAAATGCTCCGGAAACATTTGTTCAAAGTGTGGCTGCAGAAATATGGTAGTTCAAGTACCATAAAAATGCAACATGTCCGTGATTTCGGTCTGAAAAAAATCAAACTGTTTGTCGCAGGACGAAAACAAGCGTATAAACAAAGACGTGTCCAGGCTGTGCTCTGAATTTTACCAATTGCTGGAATAAGGCAGGAAGAACGCAGAAAAGTTTTGAAACAAGCAACAAGAGTTGGTTGAATTGTAGTGCATTTACTTGTGGTAATGTGAAAGTTGGAAGGCCCAGAAAACCGTTTTCTGACCTGAATAAACAGAATAAAAGGCGGAGAGTTGAAGGATTAAGGCAGCAGGGAACCGCAAAAGAACTGGCGTTTGCAGCAGGAATGAATGCTCGAAGTGAGGGGTGCGAAGATATGGCAAAACTTTTGCAAGAAGAATTACAGGCATCTCCTACCAGTGCCAAACGAATGAGACGAGGATTGAAATCCAAAATTGATTTCAAAAGCATCGTATGTTGGCAGCTGATGAAGGACTTGCGTTTTTTTTTATTGATGACGATTACAGTAAAGGTCAGTGGATACTGCTTCGAAAGACGACTAAGCAATGCAACGCACCACAAATATACACTAGCTACAAAAATCTCGTGGGGGCCCGTGAAAAATGTCATCATCACAGAGGTATCTTATTATTGGTGTATTTGATTTTAACCTACATTTATACTTTATCTGCTGGTTGACCAAACTGTGCAAAATTTGGTTGCAAAAGCTGGTTGGTGGCTGAGTTATTGTTGTTGAATAAAGGTATTTTTTTAAACATAAAACCGCTTTAAAACTCAAATAAAGCCATTTGGACAGTTGACGTCTTCAGCAAAGTTGTGCGTTTTGATAATATTGATAACTTCGTTGAAGATTTTAAATCGATCTGGTAAGGTTTGAGCTACAAAAAAACAACTTTAAGTAAGTCTATATCTAAGTAAGTACTAAACTAATTATATATAAGAAACCTTTCGATATAGAAACTATAACTATCTTTAGCAAAGTTTCGTTAAATATATAGTTCTAAAACTTTGCTCAAGCCATTAACCTTCTATCTTGTACCCACACAAAGTTAGTTTTTTTTATGTTAAGTATGACTTAGGTAAAGCTTTTGATAAGTATTTAAAAAAATTGAAATAACATTTCTAGAAACATTTGGATAGACACCAAAGCGCTAAAATGTCAGGAAAAGTGTTAAAACACTTTTGACCGTCTTTTTTCGGATTGGTCCCAGTGTGCGTCTCTTAAAATTCAATATTTTTACTGTATATTTACCCGACCAGAAATGGATAGCATAAAAATGACAAAATACTACTGTGCGGAAAATTGGTTGAAACGCACAGCCGTGTTTCCACAATTTTTATTATAAACGATTCAAAAATTGTTCAAAGTCAGTACAGTTGTTTGTGAACGATTCACAAATCGTTTAAAGATTCACAAATTGTTTCAAATCATAAATTCTTGGAAGAACAGTTCCTACTAATACCAATTTCAGAATTAGGCTCTTCCGTTGCTGGACTGAAAACAAAGATAATATTTGATGAAAGAAAACTCGCTTCAACACAGTTTGTCTTTATTATGTACTAGCTGAACCCGGTGCGGGCGTTGCTACGCTTGCAAATAAATGAATGAAAATTTAATTTTACTGGCGCATTTAGGGTTGTTCATGAGTTTTATTGAAATATTTTCGTTTGCAAATGTGTGACTTCGATTAAAGAGGTTATTTTTTTTTGTTTTAATTTCTGTTAACGTAGCTGCGTTGCATAAGTAATTCCATTCTTAAATATATTCATCTGAAAAATAATAGATAAATTATTCTCCTATACATTTTTCTCATTTCTTCAAATACCTGGATTGTTGGATATGTTGTTACTTATTTTGTTTTTTGGTTTATATTTCTGTTTCATTTGTATGAGAGCCCCCCTCCAGAGCGAGGAGGGGTCTCAAACCACCATAGAACCATTTCCTGCCTCCAAAAATCTCTACATGCCAAATTTGGCAAATTTTGGCTCGATTAGTTCTCGAGTTATGCAGAAATTTTTGTTTCATTTTTATGTGAGCCCCCCCTTCCAGAAGGGGACTCAAACCATCTTGAGAACCTTTCCCGGCGCCAAAAACCCCTGCATATTTATGTTCACGCCGATCGGTCTGTAGTTTCCGAGTCTATGAAGGTCAGACAGAAAAACAGAGAGAAAGACAGAAATTCATTTTAATATATACAGGTTTGGCTGAAAATAATGCGAAAATTTGTTCTTTTTTTTTTTTTTTTTTTTATCAAAATACATTTTTGTGGTCCTTTTTTTATTTTTAATATTTGGTTTTTTTGGGGCTCCATGTGCGTGTTATGGTTGACTTCAGGATTTCCACACTAGGGTGTGATGTTTTGCAGGCTCGTGCTTCAACATATGCCCAAATCGAATAATCCAACGGATTAAGATCTGGACTGCGAGGGGGCCACAAATCCTTCGGCCAAAACTTCATGTTATCGTTCAACCATTGTTGGATTCGATTGGACGTGTGACAAGGCACTCCATCCTGCTGTAGGACAACGTTTTGGTCCTCGGAGAAGTTGGCCTTCACCCAGGGAAGCGCTTGGTTCTTTAAAATACCGATATACACTTCGGTATTATTTTTAACTCCAGCAACAATGAAAATAGGCAGCATGTTCAAACCGTTGGACGCCACCAAGCCAAACATCATGACACAAGCCGGATGTTTGGTTTGAAATTTGAATTTCACTTTTTCCGGAACGTTCTCCATTTTCTGCGGTGAAATGAACCGGTCCGATCGATGCTGAAAAGCTTTTCGTCGGAGAACAGGATTATCATTTTTTCCTTTTTCAACAAGGAAAGCAATCTCTTGGAACGAGTCACTCGTAGTTCCTTGACCCGGTCCGTAATCAAGTGGCGTTTCACTCTGGCTCTGGAAGATGCATGCAGGTCTTCTTTGATGATTCTCCGCATGGATTTCTCCGAAATATTGGCTTCCTTTGCAAGTTTTCTTATGGAACGCACCGGGTTGCGAGCAATTTTTGCACGGACCGATTTGATCACGTTCGGCGTGCGTGCAAAGCGCGGACGTCCGCTTCCCGGCTTTCGCTGCTTAGGACCACCCTGCATGGACTTTTTTATGCGGTAAACTGTTGCCAAATGGCACCCTACCACCTTGGCAATCTCTTTCGGCTTCTTCTTCTGGGCGAGCAACAAACTGGTGATCACTTCTTTCGCGAACATTTTGACGAATTTGCAATAAAACAAATAGAATGTTTGGACTTGAAAGTAAACATAAACTAATACACTTTCGACAGAAATTAGTCACTAGCTACACGAATTAACCCAATACTCAAGTTTGAGCATTTTCGCATTATTTTCTGCCGCACCCTGTATCATGTGATTAAATGATGCTAATTTGTGTTGATATGAGTGATTGGAAGTGTTTGGTATTGTGCGTTGTATAATAGTCGGTTTTCTGAAAATTTCAGATGAGAGTTGAGATTGTTCTTTCACTACAAGCAAGTCCAGGAATAGTAATTTATAGTTATTTTCAACTTCGTAAGTAAATTCGATGTTTTTGTGTGCGTTATTAAAGATTCTAGAGTAAGGGGTACGAGATTTTTCTTTAAAATGCTAAATACATCATCCACATATGTCCACCAAACATTTTTTCATCTCTTTCAACTAATTCTTATGTGTTAAAGGACGCTTGCATGTGTCGGTCTCAGGAGACAGAAACTTACATGACATTTTGGTAGGGTGCAGGCAACAAGCATTCAAATAGCATTTTAAATTCAACTTTACATCAGATAGCATTCAAGATGCTGATATAATGCTTATATAATGCTTGTAGCATCTGAAATGCAGAAATAGGGTTGATTTACTGCATATGCCTGGGTAGGCTGTTAGACCAAGTGGAGGAATATCTAGCGAGTGTAGGGCGGTCGAGAAACTGGAAAAAAGCAGCCCTAATCCGAGTTTCTTTGCGAAACAATGTGTCGCACGTGTGGTTCTGAACGGATATTGGACCAGCAAAAATAAAGTAAATTGTAAAGTCCCTGATAAGGAAAACTCAATTTTCATCCTGTTCATATTCAGATTTGTATAGGAACAAAAGAAGATCGTTTTCAAGCGTATAATTGAACAATTCTGTTCTACTAAAAACCGTAGTTCCAATTTTAGTCGATCGTGAGCTGTAACCGTTCATAAACCTATCACTTTAGCCATTGTTCCAAACTAAGAAATGACGGCCGGTATAGAAAAGAGAAACGTAGTGCTACGTTAATAATAAATGAAACAGTGGAGTTGTACATAAGACACGACCGCATGGTTGATGTACTCAGTTTATTAATTGTTTAGGATGTTAGGGCGCAAAGAAAATCGATCCCGTTTTGACAGCTCTTCTCTCCGGGTAAGTTTCAACCGTAATTAGTTAGGATTGCAAAAGGTGATAACATGTTTACAAATAGTGTTAATTAGCTAGTGCAATTAGCTTATAATTTAGTGGGATTTTCCACGGGTGCACCCCTATGGATTTACGGACATCTTTTTTTCCGTAAGTCTTGCATTCTTTTCCGGATCAACGGACGTACTGAACCCTACCTGGACTAGATTGGCACGGATTCTACAGCTCAATTTATATACGGCCTTAATATACCTAACCTGCCACTCACGATCGGCGCAATAGTATCACCACCTCAAAATGTGCCAATCCGTACAACTTTCCCTGTATTCTCTGTAAAACTACTTATTTTATTTACCTAAACGATTTGAAATGTTTGAGGAAAGAACTAATTTTAATAAGCACTTTCGCTGTATGTCTTTACGTGTTTTTCTGTGACTTGCCAATGGTGACATCAAGCCCGGAAGCACCTGTTGACAGGTCGTCCCAGTCTCGATGACGTCTGTCACGCTTTGACGCCTGACGCCCTCGCATCATAAAGGTTGGTTGGGCACGGTTGCCAGTTTGCCGGCTTCTGCGCCAACATAAGTCATTTGTCGTATGTTGGAATCTCCTAATTTATTTTCATGGGATATATATCTATTTACTATACAGTAAAAAATCCTCGCATGGCCAACATCATGGCAGCCAATTATTGGCTTACCGGATTATTAAAGCTACGGATCTGAAAAACTACAACGATTTTGCATGTTAAACTGAAACATAATTTACTGTTGGACTGCAGCTTACAAATGGTTCGAATTTCCGGCAGGATACGTTTGTGTTATTTAGGAATTCTTCTGTAAAAACTGCAAATTGTTAACTAAAGCTTGTCCTCGTCAAATTTCGGACACTTTTCTTTTGTTGTTTTGAATTATTATTACTTTACTTAATTAATTTCTTAATTTATAACATGTTAGCAATCTTGATGAATTTGATAAAATGGCGTCGAATCAAGTAGAAGTGTATCTTGTACGAACAGCAGCAAAATCCCACTTTTACATTTATTTATTATTGACTTGCTAGCCTCAAAAAGATTTTTTTTTCAGTGTGTTTCTGTCCATAGTAATATCAATTATTTCACTATATGTATTATAGCACGACATCAGTCTATTTAATGGCCCGTTTTTTGGCATAGGCTGTTCTATGATTGTTGATATAAAACAAGTTTCTATTTCTTAGACCACAAATAGGAGCATAAAAGTTCATATTTTCTAGAATCACCGGAATGTATACTCTTTGCGCAATAACAACATTTTTAAAGGCTACCATTGCAAACTCTCTTCGTTTTTTAAGCGTGTCTAAATTAATTAGCATGCATCTTCAATCATACGACGGCAATGGAAGGCTCGCCCATCCTAACTTCCGTAAAGCAAATAACAGAAACTGATTCAATACGATTTACATGTGAATCGTGATATGGAGACCAGAGTATGCTACAATATTCAAGGATGGGTCTAAAATATGCAATTTACCAGGTTTTGATAGTGTAGGGATCCTTGAAATGAAAACTAAACCTCTTGATAAAACCGAGCATGTTGGTTGCCTTGTATATAATGTTATTATAATGCTCGACAAAGGATAACTTGGAGTCAAGTATAACACCTAGGTCTTTAATATGACTGCATCTTTCAACTTGCTTCTGGCCAATGGTAACTGCTTCTTGCCTTATAACGTGCTATGAAATGACATTTTTTAACATTAAGTTCTAGTAAACTTTTCGTGCAGCAGGTATGAAATTTATCGACTTCGCGTTGAAATATTTTCAAATCAGATGCTATACATATTTGAAAGAAATGTTTCATGTCGTCAGCATATATTCAAACATTTAAATGATTAAAAATAAATTCTACATCGTTGACAAACAAAATAAACAGTAATGGCCGAAGATAAGAACCTCGTGGCACTCCAGATGTCACATTCATTACTGATGACTAAATACCACCAAATCTTACCCTTTGTGTTCTACCAGTCAAGTATGATTGGACCCATTTTAGTAATCTCTGATTTAAACCTAGCCTCGATAATTTAAACAGCAATAAAGGAATACCAACTCTATCAAGTGCTTTAATAAAGTCAGTATACAATGCTTCAACATAATTTCCTTTACTCCATTGCGTTTAAAGAAAATGTTACAAAATTCAACAAATTGGTAGTCGTTGATCGCCCTTCAACAAAGCTGTGTTGTTTGTTAGATAATACATATTTAACTTGTGAGAAAATGTTTTTGTTGACTATCGATTCAAATAACTTAGGAATACAAGATAATATTGCAATTCCACGAACATTTTTTATGTCATATTTTTTGCTGCATTTAAAAATCGGCATCAGAAAGGATTCCTTCCAAACTGACGGAAGAATACTCGATTCAAGGGATGAATTGAATAGCCAAAACAAAGGTTTCACTAGCTCTTTCGATAATGGTTTTAGAAAAGCTGGCGGCAGACCATCAGGTCCAGCTCCCTTAGAAGTTTCCAATGTATTTATTGAAAGTAGAATTTCGTTAAGTGATATGTTATTAACTGTTACATCACTGATTGTTTCAGGAAGGTACGAGAAATACTGATAATCCCGATCATCGTCGTCATGAGCAGTTTAATCATCCTGGAAGAAGTCTGCGAATAAGTTGCTGATTTCGTTTGCGGTTTTGCCTGTTTTACTGTCAAATTGCATTTTTGATGGAAAATTATTCGACTACTGTTTGGTCTTAAAGAAAATGAAAAAAGATTTTGGGTCTAACTTTATATTATTTTCTACTTCAATGTTGTAATCCTCATAAGCATTTTTAATTTATTTCTAAGTTCAACTGGTCACATATGGTTAAATATTCTGTAAGGTTTAAATCATTTATATCTATTTTATAAGCTTTATGTGCTTTTTGTTTTCTATTTTTCAGGTTGATAATTTTTCTATTGTACCATGTTGGAGCTTTGGATTTGTTTGATTTTTTTCTTTGCTTCTTAGATACTGTCGTCTCTAAAATATCGTATATTACTTGGTAGAACTTGTTCACAGCTAGCTCTATGTTCAAATTACAAATCACATTTTGCCAAGCAAAGGAGCTTAGTATATTTATGATAACATCGTATTTTGCATGTTTAAAGTCATAATAGGTTTCGGTTGAATTGCCATCCAACACTGTGGTGTTGTCATGTATAAATATGGAGTATTCAGTCGCAATGTGGAATACCTCATTTTTCCATTAAGGTTCGGGTGATTTCGTCACGCAGAAATCATCGGTCATATTAGTAATTAACAAATCTAAAAAACAGATTTCTTACATGGTTTATTTGATAAAGTCCCAGCTCTGAACGTTTGTCAAATAGAGTGCGGAGCGTTTCGTTATCTCCCAAAATTTGAACCAAAAGAGATTCATTTTCGTCATCAACGATAAAATTTGATTGAAGTCACCGTAAATGTGAAGATTCGTTTCAGACTCAAATTTTGAAATTATGTTAGAACATCAAACATGATATTTATTTATTTATTTGTTATTATCAACAGACACAATGTGGTCCTAATGAAAGTTCCTAAGAATATTCAAAAAAATAGTTTTAATTCTTTGGCGAGGCAGGTGGAAGTCAAACCCAGATGACACTCGATTGAATGTTCGTTGTATACCAACAAGAGCTCCGTCGGCGAAATAGTTTGTTCGACGAAATAGTGTTCGAAGAAAGATGTTGTTGCGAAGTGCACGCGAACGAACATGAATGTTGATTTGGTTAAGCAGCATCGGACAGTCAATTTTTGCCATGAAAAGATCGGGAACCAACATGACACGTGATAAATCTCCCCTCACTTCTAGTGATTCAAGGCCAATAAGTTGCATGCGGTGTACATATCTAGGCAGCTCACGTGGATTATTCCATGGTAAACGACGGAGAGCAAATCGCACAAACCTTCGCTGCACTGCCTCGATTCTATCAACTCCATTAAGATAGTGCGGGTTCCATACTGCTGAACAATACTCCACCGTGGATCGCACCAGCGAACAGTAGAGGCTCTTTAAGCAATATACATCCGTAAAGTCCTTTGCCATTCTCATGATGAATCCCAAACTGTGATTTGCTTTGGAAACAATGTAGCTGATATGCTCCTTGTATGTAAGTCTGGCATCGAGAAAAACTCCTAGATCCTAATGCAATGCGATGGTGGATCTTATCGAAAGCTGAAGATAAGTCGGAATAAATTATACCTGTTTGAAAACCCTGAAACATAACATCTGCCGCATATGTTATGAACGTCAAAAGGTTTGTTGTCGTAGATCGCTTAGGCATGAACCCGTGCTGTGTATCGGCTATATATTGCTTGCAATGATTGAAGGCTGGGCCTAGATCTACCAACTCAAAGAGCTTCGCTACAGCATTCAATGCAAATATTCCTCTGTAGTTGTCGGCGTTGTGCTTGTCGCCTTTTTTGAAAACTGGAAACATGTAGGCCGATTTCCAGAGCAAGGGAAATGTTCCAGTTGTTAGAGAGAGTTGGAACATGTGACGAAGAGGGGATATTATGCCAGTACAGCACTTTTTCAAAATAACTGCAGGGATACCATCCGGACCAACCGATGTTGATGATTTCATTTTAAAAATAGCTGAACGGATCATTGAATCGTCAATATTGATGGTGTTTGACGGATCACAAGATAGCGGCACATTACTTGCTGCTAGCGAAATTTGACCCTGTGTCAATATCTCGGAGCAAAACGCGCCCTAGAATTTTACTTTGAAAAGTTCGCAAATGTCCTCGGAATTCGATGCTGTGCGTTCTCCGTATGTTAACGTTGACGGTAGTCCAAATTCTTTCCTTTGATTGTTGACATGTTTCCAGAAAGACTTAGGAGCTAATTTCAGCCTATCCTACACATTTCTTAAATAATTGGCACGACTCTGGCGAGACATCCATTTGTATTCGCTGTTGATTCGCAGGCATCGGAATAGCAGTGAAACTCCCCCCTGCTTAGAATACCGTCTGAATGCTGCTCTTTTTGAAGATTTGGGCTTTCGTAGTGCAGCGGACTGCGGTAGATTTTTGGTCTTTAGAAGAACCCGTTTAGGAACATGGCGATCGATAGCATAGCTCACGATATTGGAGAAGGTCTGAACTGCAACGTTGATATCGTCGGTATCAAGAGTAACATTCCAGTCGATGCTCAACAAAATGCCGAGGATACTGTCGTAATCAGCTCTCTTGAAGTCATAGCTGACGGGATCCGCAACATTGGGTGCATTCGTCGGATGTTCAACCTCGAGCGTGAGATGCAAAGCAGGATGCAGAGGAACCGTTTTAACTAAAACTGAAGGAGCAACGGATATCCTTGGGGCCTGTTCAAAGTTGCTGACAAAACATAGATCGAGAAGCTTGCCATTTTCGTTAGTGACGTCATTGATTTGCCGCAAAAGATTTGAATTATAACTATCGAGCAATCTGAGATTTCCTGCGTGGAATCGAGATGCATTCGGGTCCGGGTACCAAAATCCATTGCCCGAGGAGCACCATTTCACGTCTGGGAAATTAAGATCGCCTATCACTATAATCTCGTCCACAGCATCTGCTAGAGCCGATATTGCATTGAGCGATTCAGCATGCTCTTTGATTAACGCAACATCACGCGTTTTGTCCGATGGAAGATGTAACACACAAAGGAATAACGAGTATCCAACTAGCTTGATTTGCACCCAGACTTGTTCGATACTGGCCCAGGATGTATCCTCAATTAGCTGTGCCTTATAACGCCGATGAACAGCAATGAGGACTCCTCCTCCAGATAACTTGGAATTGTTGCTAGGGTTACGATCGGTTCGGAAAACGTCATAACAGATGCCAAAAATTTGGCTCAATAGAGTCCGTTCGTCGAGCCAAGTCTCGGAGAACATGATCACGTCATAGCATTCATCGGAGCATGCGAGCAGGTATTCGTCAATACAGGTGTTCATTCTGCAAACATTCTGGTAGTAGACCTGTAGATCTGAGGTTGCAGGCTGGAAGCCCACTTTCAAATTCCCGCAGCAATACAAAAGAACGTATCATATGATTCTTTATTGGCAATTTCAGGAGGAAAGTACACAGCCGCAAAAATATGAACTTGATTTCCAATAAAAGATTTGACCTAAACGTGGTCAAATTCCTTGCATTTATGTGAATCAATTTGTTCCGATTCATAGTCGGTGCAAACTGCAATTAAAACTCCACCACCAGATTTATTATTGGATAACAATTTGTTAAAGCAATCGAATAAGAACGTTAAAGCGATCGCCAAACACTTCCTCATTTTTTATATTGATGTCCCAACTCGTTTCCGTGCCTAAAATAATGGGAAAGTTGCAAGCGGCAACCCGTCTATAAATTTCGTTTGCCTTTACCGAACTTTTCATTCTACTGAAATTTTGACAATATATGTTAATTTCCTTACTTTCATTGATTGTATAACACTCAAGTGGTATAGTGGGCTCTGTAATCATCGGGTTGTTTTGCAGCATGGATTCGTCTGCAAGATAGGGATTCTGCGTTTCTGCGTCACCCAGCTGTTGGGTTGTCAATAAGTCAGGTTCTCCCTCCAAGGGGTACGTCAGTGCCGTGGAAAACACGTATGCCTGCAGGAGCACGCCGAACACGCTGCTGCAGAAGAGTTCTCCGGAGCGGAAAATGGAAATGCATCAGACGTCGGGTAAGGGTTTGAAGTTTCACCTTTTTGAAAATGAATAGTTGGTTGGTAGTTAGACGGTGGACTGGAAAACTGATCTTTCGCAGCAGCAAGAAGTACTCGATCAGGTAAGAGTATATTGCCTCTATCATTGATGTCAGTAACATGAGAATTTCCGGGGTGGTAGCTACTTTCGCTCGTGATGAAGTTGAAATTACGGGTGCTGTTGTTGTTGTTATTGCAATTGTGGTCATGATGATTATGCGAATTATTACTGTTGATTGCAATGTACCGCGCTTTATTCTGCCTTCTCCGTTTAATGGCCTTTTCGGACACCTTCTGTTGATTCAGTCGGCGTAGTTAGCGAATATCGTATTCCGTCCAGTCCGCTTGCCACACTTTTCTCGTACCTAGAAGACGCCACCCTGAATTATCAGGCTTTTTGGCGTTATTTAATTCAATCTCCAAACTGGGGCACGAGTCGGTTTCTGTGAAAATGATGCACCGTTGTTATTAGAAATACTGTTTGTAAACAGAGCCTTTAGCTCGTCAAAAACATCAACCCCCCACACCTGATTTGCATTGATGGTACAATTAGCCACTGTATCCAGTGTATACTGATTAAGCTGGCATATTCCACAGTTAATGTTTCGTAGGTCTGTTGAAATTTCTGCCGTCACCGTTTTCAATGTTCCATATACATTTTCTTTCGTGGCCATTATTGCTGTATCAAGAAGCGAGGTCATGTGATTTTTAATGGCAGCGACACTGCCAGCTAAACTACTATTTTTATTTATTGCGGCCACCTCATTTTTTTATCGTTGCTAGCAAAACTTCAAGTGCTTTCTCTCGGTCTTCTAGTGCATCTTGGACGGGTGAATTTAGGGATGCGAAGCCATGCACCACCTGCGTATTCTCGCCAAGTTGGTTTTTCATGGCTTTTTGCTGCTCAATAAGCTTCTAATTTCTATTTTCACTAGCAAAAGTTCCTGACAGGACTCGCAACATGGCAGTACGAACAAGTAGATGCCCACCGCCTTCTTGCTCCGCAGCGAGCCCCGCTGAGCAGTCACTCCAATACAGGCTGCGTGAAACCTTCGTGGACAACCCGCACATGTCCACATGACCGAATCGTCAGAAGCATCAAAAGCACAAATTTCACAGTTCATGATGGTGACGTAAACCAAAAAATAACTGAGTACATAATAATATAACAGAATAACGCGCGCGGAACCGGCAGCTAATTAAAAACGCGTGTCGATAAGTCGATCGGCGATTGAACCAGTGTTTGACTGTGGGTCGGAATTTTGGAAGCGTAACAAACCGAAAAGTATGCTCCCGCCAAATGGACATGAAGGTGGTAGCTATTATCAAAATCATATGTGCGAACAGTGAAACAGAGGCATGGAATGAAGGCGTACAAAGTGAAAAGGTGCCCAACCGCGATAACAAGCAAAATTTTACAGCAAAAAGTTGTGCTAAGAAACTTGACATGATTTTTTGCAAAATACAAAATCTTAATACACGACGAAAAATATGTGCTCGAAGACTTTCAACAGCTTCCGGGTCTGGCTTTTATACCGCAATGCAAAGAGTATTTCCGGACATTGGAGGTGTCTAAATAACCCAAGAAGTATTTGGTTTGGCAGGCCTTATGTAGTTGTGGTCGAAAATCAAATAGTTTTCGTATCTATCGGCAGTATCAACAAAGGTTGGGGGGGGGGGGGTGACCCCGTCCAAGTGGTTAAATCCATACCTCTCACGCCAAAGTCACGAGTGCAAATCTCACCCCCGGACAAATTACGAAAAACCCAACGAGGTGTTTCATTAACTACGACGGGAGTTGAACCAACCAGAGGCTGAAAATCTTGATAATACAAACAAAAAACAAAAAACTATCAAAAAGGATGTGTACGAGGAAGAATGTTTTCAAAAGCGGTTTCCACCGTTTATAAGAACCATCGACTCTCTAGCTCTGTTTTTGGCCTGATTTGGCCTCTTGTCACTATGCAAAATCCATCTTGGAATGGTATAAGGCACAAGAGGTTAAATACGTGCCAAAAATATTCGCCTTACTATCCTGAGCTTCGCTCAAAAGAAAAATACTGGGCTCTGATTAGCATAACAAAGCATACGCGATTGTTCAAATCGTGGGTGGCTATACAATACTCAATTATTAATTATATAATGTTCAGTAATAATTCTTAGGAGTAATCTACAAGTCGCGAAAAGGTAAAAGAACTAATACTTTTCCCTACATTATAGAAAACTGCTAGCACACTATTGTACACCTGGCCACGTCCGTTCAATCGCTGCGGAAGGAAAAGAATGTTAGTACAACATCTACTAGTGAAGATGCAGAGAACCCATACTATCTTCATAGATGCCTCAGGAATGGAAGTTTGTGTTAGTAAGGGTACCATTTTAACTCACATTCCGGACACTTAAGCGTGTTTATCAACAAATTTGGGACTATAACAACTATAACAAGATTTCAAGTGAAATTGAAAAAACTAAGCTAAACTAACTAAACTAAACTAAATTGAAAAAACTAATATGATGAAATACAAAAAAAGGAAAACATACATACATACTGTGACTTACCTTCTCATTTTTCAATAGACATTGTTGAAAAATATCTCTTTCACTCTCGCATTTACTCTTATTCATTCTGAGCCAACATGAGCCAATACAATGCTGCAAGATGTAACTATGCTAAAAGCATAACTTTTAGTCTCTCAAATCATTTTAATCCGCTGATTCTACTATATTATATATTTCTTCTATTTTACTTGTTACCTTTTGTCTGTCTCTTGCCAACTCTTCCCATTCCTCCAAACTCAAATCTGCAAGCCTTTCTAAATTTTGTCGAATAACATCAAACCAAGTAAACGATGGTATCTAGCGTATTTTCTAGTATTTTTTGTATCTAGCGGCTAACTTGACCAGATGATTATCCTCCATGAAGGTGACCCCGGCGTAGTGGTTAGCATTCATATCTCTCACGCCAAAGTCACGAGTTCAAATCTCACCCCCGGAAAAGTTGCGAAAATACCCAAAAGGTATTTGATTGACTACGACGGGAGACAAATAAGCCCAAGGCTGAAAATCTCGATAATCGCGGAACTAAAAATATATATCCTCCATCCTAATAATATTACTCCAAAACCTCATTTGTAGCGCTCTAACCATTCTGGTGACAGTTTTTCCTTGTAGTATCTGCGCACTGGTTGGTGTGTTGCCATTTTCCGTACAGTAGTTGATCAATTCCTCCACGCTTTCCTTTTCATATTTTCTCATAGATTTACGTGTGTGTGTTTAGTATTAACAAATACTTGTGATCCAAATGTCATAGTAGGCAAAATAATTGAATCATAAGAAAAATACTGGGCTTTGATTAAGCGGAAACTCTATGTAACTTCAAAAAGAGCAGATGGGATCGACAATTTCAAGAGAAGACGGAGAACCACCTTCTCAAGCGTCTCTGAGCATACGAGTACTGTGCTGCGCTGAACTGTACTAAAAGTTCGCGAATTTTACAGAAAGAAGGATTAACACATAAATCAACTGTTTTGCTGTATATATAACTATATTATACTGAAATAAACAATCGGTTTTGTTAAATTATGTCTAGATTTTTTGGTGGCATTTTCTCAGTGTGCCAAACGTGGACAGGCTTTATTATATCTGTTATGGCTGTGTTGTTTATTGCTAACGAAGTCTGAAAGAAGAGGACGCAAAGCGCTTATCTGTAAAAGGATAAGCAATTATAACGACATAAAAAGGAAACAACCTCTACCCACTCAAAGTTCTTCGGGCAAAAATGGTACCTATAGACTGTTCCAGAAAGTATAAACACACTTTTAAAATAACAAAAAAAAAGTCATGTTTGTTTAGTTTTAATAATTTTATTTGGCAAATCATATTTGTATTTGTTTTTAATATGATATTTTACTTTCGTTTATTCAAAATATTTAATCATAGCCAAGACTCCTAACTTTTCCTCGAACATGACCCATTAGCTTCTGCACAGTGGTACTTCCCACCATTTTGACCACTTTTGGCTAATCTTTTTTAAATTTTTGGATATCGTCCGCTGGTTTTATGAATTTTCGAAGCTTTGTTTTGGTTAAAGCCCAAAAAGTCTCGATTGGCCGTGCCTCCGGGCAGTTCGGCGGATTCATGTCTTTCGGCACGAAACTTACATTTTGACTGTAGTACCATTCTAAAGTGTCCTTTGCGTAATGACACTACTTGACCTTCGTGCTGCCTGATCATCGGCAATAATCGCTTCTGGAGACATTCCTTAACGTATTTCTGAGTGTGCATCGTCTCTGTTATGATGTACGGACTAGATGTTTTACCACACTCGCATATTGCCTGCCAAACCATAACCTTCTTACCGAATTTTTCGGTAAAAATTGCCTTCTCCGTTTCGGGGATGTCTTTGTCTTCGCTTACAGTATAGAATTGTGGTCCGGGAAGCGTTTTGTAATCTAGTTTCACATACGTTTTATCGTCCATTATTATACACCCAGAATTTCTACACAATAACGAATCGTAGAGTTTGTGGGCCCGTGGTTTCACGGCCGTGGCCTGTTATGGGTTCCTTTTTGGTTTTTTTTCTGCTTCCGGTATGTTTTTAGCCCAAGTCTTTCTTTGGCACGCATGACATTACTCGACGAGGTTCCTAGTTTTTTCGCAACATCCCGGACGGAAGTCGCTGGTTTTTGCTTGTAGGCATCCCTGATCTTTTTATCGATATCCGGACTAACGGGACCGGATTTCCGACCACTCTTCGGTGCATCTTCAAACGTACACTGTTCTCTATATTTTCGAATCGCAGATCGTACCGCTCCGACGCTTACACCCTCTTCCTTGGCCAATTTTCTCAAGGAGAGTCCGCTCACAGTGCACCTTTTGTGCACGATACTTTTTCGTTGTTCCGGAGTAAGACCGCGCATTTTGATAGGTAACAAAAAACTGAGCACATTTTTAATGCTATGTCATTCAGAAATGTGCAAGAAAAAAGAAGGACGCAGCCAAAACATGTTGAAATATTTCATTATATTCAAAGTGACCGTTAAAATAAGGTGTGCTTATACTTTCTGGAACAGTCGTTATTTGTGGTCCCCTGCATGAAAATTCAAATCCTGAAGAATACTGTTTCTTCCAAAATTGTGAGATAATTTAAATTATTAAAAAAAAACATCAAAATTTTCTGGGGAATTTTGTCCCCTGAGGCGGACGTATGTGGCCGTCAGAAGAATGAGTTGAAAGAGATTAAAAAATAAATTCAATCAAACACATCTTTCGTCGAATTGCGTATGTGTCAGTTTCAGAAGACATAATTTTACAGGAAATCTTTCTTAACGTTCCCCGACTTTTTACAAACATGAATTACGTCTCGTGCAAAGTCATAAATTCTAAGTGTGTAGTTTAGATCACCCATGTACCATAACCTTTGACCATTTTCCTATCAATTAGGAAAAGTGTCGCTAAAGTTGTGCAGTAATTTTGAAAATCAGTTTTATTTTAAGATGAGAGCAATCATTTTTTGAAAACAATATTTGGAGGAATGAAACGCCTATATTAAATTAATTTTCTAGCTGTCTATTTTGTTACTTTCAGAAGTATCCCCGATTTTATAATTCAACCATTAACTTTTCTGGTTTAGAAAACGGGTTGAATCGTTTGTTTTTCATGTGTTATAATGTTATTACAGGTTGTCCAGCGTTTTTCCATTTTTTAACTCCCTTCGGAAAAATAAGATAAGTTGAGGTCATTAAAATTTGTATTTGTTTGTGAGATGATTTCATCATTGGAGTCAAATCTTCTCAAATCTCAAAACAAAAAACAAAAATGTCGTCGATGAAATGTGTTCAGATCAAAGCTCAAACAATTTCTTCCGCTCTAGATGACAAAATACTGTTTGAACTGCAGCCAAACTCTCTTTATCTTTCCTTAATGAGATGCACAAGCACAGATAAGGTTTGAGCGAGTCTCGAAAAATTGTCAATAAAATTTCTCCAGCACGTGCATGGCTCTTCTGGCGATCCATCTCGGTTCCATTTCTTCTATATAATCGAAAGTAATTTAACGCAAAATCCTACTCAAACTCAAAATTATGATCCAGATCTTAAAGACAAACATTGCCGAACTTTGATGTTTACATGCTTCTCTTTCGGATTCGTTCGCACCGAAGATGGAATGCGCACGAAACAGAAACAATGCCATAAAGAACGGTTTTGTTTGGCCATCGTTATTAACAATGCTTCCTGTCATCCGGAAACGTCGTCGTCGAAGAGAAAATAAAACTTCCAACAAACCCGAGCCCCGACTGACGGCAGGAGACCAGTCGTGATAAAAACGAAAAAAAAAACTTTTTACATAACTTTGGCACTGGTCTCGCCTCTCAAGTGCCTGCCTTTTTTTCTCTGATTCACGGGTTGTTGAACCAGGTTTGGATTAACAGCGGCAGCTGTTGGCCGATCCCGTGTTCCGTTATAATAATCGACCCAGGGAGGAGATGTTTTATAAGTTTAATTCCATAGAAAGCAGTTTAGTCAAGTTTCTCATTAAGTTGCAGTGATGTGGAACGATGATTAAATACGATAAGGGAGAGTCAGGAGCGGGTCTTACTTTACTCAGAAAGTTGTAATCCATGTTCTGTTTCTCAAGTAGACGCAATGTCTGCAGCACTTAGGTAACTTTCGCATAAGGACGCTGTCATGTTTACGTAATAAATGATAGGAAAAACTGCAAACAATAAACGGTTTGATTTGATTGCTGGGACACTGGAAAACGATGGACTTTTTAGGTTCATCTTATCCAGATAAAAAGTTTCTCAAAATACAAAACAATTAGTTGATTGTTTGGTTAATACTTAATCTATATCTCCCAAAATTTCAACGCGGTTATCAATTGCCTTGCACAACTTTTCTGCTATTTTTTTTTTCTTTTTTTTTTGCTCAAAGGGTAGACCATTTTGTGACAAAACGTGCTCCGAAGAAGACAAGTTCAATTCGATTGAAAGTATCCAAAGTGCTTGCAAACCAACCAACAAACAGCTTGTGCGAAACATTGACGGAGAAAGTATAGGTAACTATCTACGACAACATTCTAGCACCTTTCCAAGGAAATACAATAGCGAATTCCCCAACTAGTACTAGCTAGTAACAAGTACATGGGCATACTACGGCAATGGAGGCGAGCACCGGATGCCGATGGGCTGATGGCGTAGCACACGCGACGGAGATGGCATCCTGCCAACTTTTCACAACGAATTTATTTTCAACCCGCAAAAAACGGCGAACTCCGTTTGGAGAGCTGTTTGCTGCATTTAGGATGATTGCTATCACACTTAATAATGAAACAGCAATCATGCGGTTAATCTTACCGGGTTTTCTAGCTGCATCAGCACACAAGCATCCAGCTCCATTGCTGATCCGTGTAAAGAGTAAACCGGAGAAGCGTGATTTTGATAGAGTAGTGAAAATTTAATGTGCACCATAGGTATGGGAGAAATTATAGCCGCTCGAGGTTGTGCTTCTTGGCTGAGTGGAGTTCGTTCATACGGAGGCAGCAGGTATCCACTTGCCCATTCAGGTGGGAAAGAGCATATGTAAGCTGTTTGCGAAAACTTTAGTAAACAGTGGGTAATGAGCTTGATTATGGGGAATTGCTGACCTAACGAGTATCCGACGGTTCAAAATTTGCTATAATAATCAAGTCGTCATTTCATAAGGGAATTGGATTTCATATATCAAAGAATTTTGATTTATTTTTTGCAAAGCGAGGAACATTTCAAGTTCTTAACGTTGAAGATTCGTCCGGGAGACTCAAAGAATGGATGAGCTTAGGTGTCAATGACTACTATGGCAATTATAAACGAGGGGATGAACCCTCTTTAGATTTTTATCATCCTTACCTTTTTCGCTTAATCCACAACAAGCCTAGAATCACCCTATTAAGGTGTCTTAAATGATAAAAACAAATAATAACAATAATGATAATACGGAAAATAAGGTATTGAAATGCTTCAGCACTAACGTTTTATTTTATGAAAAGATGTTCTGAAACAAGAATGCTGAAATTAAGTAACGACGGGCTATTGGATTAAAGAAAGAAAGTGCAATAAAAATAAAGATAATGGATTCAATCGTTTCCATGCGATACTGAAGAAGGTTGCATTGAACTAATTATTGGCAATTACAATAATGCCTCATGTTTTTTGCTCGGTTCGTACAAAAAAGGTTAATTGTAGAAATCAGCTGAGCACGAAAGACGACATTCAAAGCGAGTCATTTTTTAATATTAGGGGAAACAGTGAATTGGATTGGTAGTTGATTGCAAAACAGTTTTACTTTTGGGGCTATTCATAAACCACGTAGACTTTTTTGTGGCGAGGGGGGAGGGGGTCAGACCAAAGTCTACGCTCCAAACAAAATTTCCATAAATTGTATGGAGAAAATTCTACGAGGGGGGAGGGGGGGGGTCTGAGATTTTCAAAAATAAATCTACGTGGTTTATGAACCGGCCCTTTGCAATATTGGGTTTTACCAGATCACTGATTTACTATTTTCCTTCAATATCACTTCATTCCTTTCTTCTAGCTAATCCGTACATTACAGACAAAATGCGCTTGAAGCTAGTTTGTCAACATATTTTTTCCCAAGTCTCTGCAGTGAAAAGAATCGAATTGTGTTGAAACATTGCTGTGGTAGGCTTTGCTTTTCGAAGAGCTGTCACGTTACTCATCTTTTCTCGAATGTAATGTCGGGAGTGCTGAATCAGTGCTAGTACTTCTGAGTCAGAAGTTCTGACACGATCTTTTCGACAGCACCAGCAGGAACCGCGGTTTCCACTCGTCTTAGCAACAACACAAGTGTTCCCACCAGAGGTGAGTATTCTAACCATTTTCCAAACAATCCCGCATCTGATGTTTTTTTCACTGAATAACTCGTCCAGTGATAGTTGCCATCTGTGCACCCACACTGTCAAAACGTGCGAGGATTTCGAACTAAAATCGATGCACTGTATTGTAACACTGTCGCCTGCAGCTACGATGGTATCATTCTGATTGGGAAGGGACTAGAGGTAGCCATCAATTCAACGCAGCTTTTCGATGACAACTTTAATGTGTATCTTTGCGACCGAAGTACGAGGAATAGCACTCAATCAAGCTTCGGAGGAGTTCTCATTGCCGTACATCAACGACTCATCGGCATGCGCGTTGAAGTTTGTAGCCCTCGAAGAAGATTCCACTTTAAATTCAATAATTTGGTGGGAGTATTGGTTGAAAAATATGAAATTTTTTGTATTTGTAATTGTAAATATTCATGAAAAAAAATTTTTGTTTTTAATAAAAAAAATAAAATATTTTTATCCAAAAAACAAAAAAAAAAAAAGATCCATGCACCAAAAATTATCGGATGGGGTGGTTCGAAAAAAGGGGCACACCTCTTTTGGGTGTGTTGGAGGCTAGGTGGGGGGGGTGGGGGGAGTGTGGGGGGCGTTGTATTTTATCGTTGAAGAAAAAGGCTCACAAAATAACAGTATTTTTTTTTTTAGCATAGCATTTTCCGACCATACACAATCCTGGGTTGGCTGTTGTAAAAATGATGGAAGCGCCAGAAGAGCTGCCTTGGGTGTGACAGGCTCTTCATCCATCAATCTTTTTACACAACACCTGGCCAGGTCCTTATGATCAGCAAGGGATGGGAGGGAAGTGTTGATTAGATGTCTACTTAAGAAGATGCTGAGAACTCATGCTACCTTCATAGACATCTGGAGTTGGAAGTTGGATGGGATTGTGCGGGAGGCTTTCATTGGCGAGAAAGCATATGTATATTGATATGTACATTGGTCGTTGGGAGTGACGAAGCTAAGAAAGTTAATGCACTCCTTTGTTGTCCTCACAGGCGTTTCTCACTTTTATCCAAGCTCCAAATCCAAGGGTGTAGCGCCTTTTCTTGCGTGAGAGCTTGACTGTCGGTTGGGACATGAGCACCAACTCTTGCCCTAGCCTTTTATGGCTTATGGTTATAGCGCCATTACTCGCTTTCTGAAAAGAGAAGAAGGACACGCCGACACAGAGTCATACGCTCATACACATACACACATATAGGCACACACTCTATCACACGCATATGCACGCTCACGCACGCTCACGCACACACAAATATTCACATATTCATCGTTTGTAAATAGTTTTAGGTCGAACCAAACGGTCAAAAAATGTATGTACTATTAAAGGAATTTCCTCCGCTGAACAACAAACGTTACGGGAGCTAAAACTCTACTGATACCACAAATATAAAAAGTAAAAAGTACTTAGCTGAATTCCATTTAATTACGTTATGTTCGAGGGTCCAAGAAGTGCACACAAACTAGTTCGGCCAGCGCAAGAATCAAAAGTTTTCAACCTTCTACCAAAGTTTCCGCAAACAACACAGTGAACTATTCTTGCGTAATGGACCGTTTGTACGATTCAGATAAGAACACAATATCTATGAACGCGGGAGTTGGATTTTACAGGAAAAATAATCGATCAACCCAGGCTGGGCATTCCCACCGGCCACGGTATCACTAGCGATCGACACAAAGCACGCCGGGGTTTCTACGACTTTCGGAGGATTGGTCGGTGTTGACGGAGAAGAATGCGGATCGCGAGTTATTTCCCGTACTTTCCACCAAAGGGTTTCTGAACAGTGATGCTCATGTCTTTTTCGTCTTCAACCAAACGGATTCCGGAAGCTGACTTGTGATCGTCTTCATTTCCTTACTTTGAAATTGTTTGAGAAACTCGAAGAGAAATTAAATCGTGTTGCTTTTCCTCAAAAATGACTTTGGGCAAAAAAGAAGGAGAAAATTCACAAAATATCTGTAACCTTTTTTCCATTTTTTTTTTTGAAAAATTTTTTAAATTTTTTTGACAAAAACATGGTTTTTTATATTTTTTTTCCCACTCCTCATTTTTTCAACTGTTGTAATTATACTACTAATTATATTGCAAACTTTTTTAAAAAAAATTAAAAATTTAGACTCGACGCAAGTATCACAACAGGATCTGATACCACACCACTCGTACTCCCCCCTTGCCTGGCCAATCTACAATCCTAATAAAATCCATAAAATATTGAAATAAATAACACATTCTCAATATACATCTCCAAATAAAACACAAAAACAAAAAACAACAACTACCACGGCATTAGCCTTTTTATTTTTTATTTTTATATTTTTCTTATCAATTATTAACAAAAAATATAATTAGTCAAATAAAGCATATATTGACGACTGCACAGCACGGTTTTTTTAAAGGCCGTTCAACTACTACAAACCTATTAGAATTTGTAAATAATTCAGTTAATGCAATGGACAGTGGTAATCACATAGAAGCTCTTTACACCGACTTCAGCAAAGCGTTTGATAGAATTTATATTCCAATGTTGATTTTCAAGCTTGAAAAAATTGGAATTGATATGAGACTCCTCAAATGGATTAAGTCGTACTTAACTGACCGCCAACAAATAGTAAGATTCAATGAGAAAAAATCAAAAACAATCCATGTCACATCGGGGGCTCCCCAAAGCTCTCATTTAGATCCTCTTCTTTTCATTTTACATGTTAACGATATTTCATTAATTCAAAAAAATCTCAAAGTTCTTATTTATGCCGATGACATGAAGCTATTTTAAGACGTCAGTAATGAAGAATTTATGTATGTTTTTCAGAATGAAATACAAGTATTTCATAAGTGGTGTTTAAAAGTTTATTAAAACTATATGTTAAAAAATGTAATCACATAATTTACAGCAGAAAACAAAGTACACCAAGTGTTGCAATTATATTACCTAAATCAACATGTTGAAAAATGTGATGAAATAAGAGATTTAGGAATTATTTTAGACTAAATTAACGTTTGTGGATCATTATAACACAAAAGTTCATAAAGCAAGCAATATGTTAAATTTTATAAAACGTTTCAGCTATCATTTTCAAGATCCTTATACAAAACACTTTATATTGCATATGTAAAGTCTATATTTTTATGCTCCTACTCGACAATTACGCAATAGAAATATATTCGTGTTGGATCATCATCGTACAAACTACGCTAAATTTGGACCGCTAAATCAAATGAAAGCCACGTACTTTTCCTAAATGCATTGTGAAATGATTGAAAAAAAAATATTACAAAAATCTGCGAAATGTGATTGACGAATGAATAAATAAATAAAAAGGTGGTTTGACGAAAAAAAAAACCACCCATATCTTAGCAAAATCTAGAAAAAGATAATGCTACACCACAGGAAATACTCTCATATTATTTTTCACTTTTCATGATTAGATTCAGTGCATTGGATTAGATTTGAACGACCCTTCTAGTGTCCTTTCGGCATGCGTTGTTAGGAGTATCACAAAGAGTAGGCATTGATCGTAAAAGCAGTCTTGTGAATATTATACTGGTGAACGCACGTAAAATAGGAGCTTCGGATTTTGAAAGGTGTCCACCATCGATTCGGATCATGACGATGATCAACGAAATCACGACAGGGCTAATTAGGATTTTCACTTCACGGTGAAAACAAAATGAAAACAAAAAACCTTCTCACGAATGTCACACAAGTGAAAAACATGAAAGAGTTCATCCGTGGTGACGATTCGAATGAACTCAGTGGTGACACCCATAATGAGGACAGTGACTCTCATTTGATTTACACGTGGGTTTTTCCACCGTGATTCATTTTCACCCGTGAAGTGACACTCGTAATAAAGCCAAGTGCTATTATGGTTGCTACGGCACCATTATACTACCAAAAAAAGTGACGCAAACCGTGGATCTTGTGAGGGTTATAACTATTTCCATTTCACTATCACTTTCACCTCGCGGTCATTTTGATCACGGTTATACCGGTTATTGCATAAAACAAATTATAATATAATAATAGACTCCAAACAACGTAGAGCCGGTCTCGAACCGGTACATTGGGTTGTCTACCTCGAGCCTAAAGGGAATAATAGAACTCAGCACAAAACCAAATTACGTGATCTGCATCCCGTTAACCTTGGCCACACTCACAGAGAGTACTTTACAAATAATTATGTTTGTAAATGAGGCGGACATCACACGAATGATGTCTCGACTTACATCCATCCCCCCAAACCAATTTTTCTTCGACACCTTTGGGATGATAGAATGTTGCCATTGCCCCAAATCTCCTATACGACATTTAAACTGCCAACTGATGAGTGACTGTTGCGAAAAATAGGAAAATATTTGTCCATTTGTCCATCGTAAATATCGCCTTCCATAGCGCCCCCCTTGTGAGGGGGGTCGCTCTCTCTTTGTGGGGAGTTCCGGGGGCCCTTAGAACCAACCCGGCCCCCAAATTATTTAATTACATTAGATGGGGTTTTAGGTGTACCCCAATTGGAGGGTTGGGGGTGGTGGGGTATACTTTCTAGAAAAAAAATACAATATTCGGAGGTGTGGGGGGGGAGGGGTGGGCGGGGATTCCTATAGTTTTGGGGTTTGGGGAATAACGGAGGGATTGCGGGGGGAAAAACCAAAACAAAGAGACAATCCATTGGGCGGGGGGTGGGGGTGTGGAATTTAAAAAATGAAAATTTCGTGTTTTGGGGGTGTGGGGGGGGGGTGGTGGGTGGGGGGGGTGAGAAGTTCTGTCCAGTTATAATCCGGAATCACTTATTGTATTGCAGTGGCACGGAAAGTGACCGCTGCAAGAATTCTTTTACAGCGGTTTATTAACCCAGACGTTCACTTTCTGTGGTATAAATTTCACGGTGTTTAGTGCAGTGAGTCAAAAGTTTTTCCAGTTGGAAGCCGAGTGGAGAGAAATAATTCTGCACACCCACGTTGATAATCCAACGTGGTCCGCAATAAAAATCGAAAAAACGTTGAAAATCAACAAATCAACCGTGTTAGATGTGCTCAAACGTTTCAGGGAGCAAAAGAGCGTGGATCGAGTGCCTCAAGGTAAGCGTTGTAGTGGAACATATGACCGCAAGCTGAACCAGAAGGTGTTGAGAACCGTCAGAGCAAACCCTGGACTATCAGATAATGAAATCGCACAAAAATACGCTGCTGCTCGCAGTACCGTTCGAAGAATTCGTTTGCGAGCAGGATATCGTTCTTATCGAGCCAGCAAGCAACCAAACAGAACGTTGAAGCAAAGTTTCGTCACCAAGCCTCGAGCTCGAAAATTGTACCAGCGGGTTTTAACGAAGTATCACGGATGCCTGCTCATCGACGATGAAACCTACGTCAAAATGGATTTCGGACAGCTTCTTGGCCAAAAATTCTACATGGCGACGGCACGAGAAGATGTTCTTGCGAAGTTTAAGTTTGCTGTTATGGACAAATTTGCCAAAAAACTGATGATTTGGCAAGGGATATGCAGCTCCGGAGCAAAGACGATGGACTCGAAGCTGTACAAGGAAGAATGCCTCAAAACAACGTACTACCTTTCATTAAGGCCCATAAAGGTCCCGTGAAGTTTTGCCCAGATTTGGCGAGCTGCCACTACAGCCGGGAAGTCATCCAGTACCGCGATAATAGCGTAGATTTCATCGATAAAAACATAAATCCACCCAACTGACCGCAGTTTCGGCCCATCGAGAGATTTTGGGCTATGATGAAGCGGAAGCTTAAGAAAAGTGAAAAACGGCTCGGGATGCGACTCAGATGACCAAAGTGTGGAACAAATGTGCCAAGGAAGTTGACTCCGGAGGTGTGCAGCGTTTGATGGAAGGAATAAAGAAGAAAGTACGAATTTCATTAGAAAAGACGAAAAATGATTTGTATTGATATGTTTTCCTTAAAGTAAAGTGAATTACCTTTGTTTCAATGTATTAAACATAGTTGTACGTCAATCCGTTACCAAGATACAGATGATTTTATTATTTCGGATTCTTAATTTACATAGCTTGAGCATTAGTGGAGCAGAAGCTGTCAGAATTCGGTTGGATCCAAAAAAAATCATGGCGAAAAGAAGGGGGGGCGCACTTAATATAAAAAGAGAGGGGGGAGATCTGCAGACACAGCGGTGGACGTGTACGTGGCACGCGATTGTCACGAAGCAAAAACTAGTTTGCGAAAACAAAAACAATTTAAAAATAAAAATAAAAGTTTTTTTTATTATGATAATATTATTTATTTTTTTTTATATTTTATTAAAAAAAATATCTGATTCATTTTTTTAGATTCAGATTCTGATACACTTTCTGCTCGCGCAAATAAGGATTTGTTTGTGTTTGACCTTGGATCTGGTAGCGTTGCTGCAAATGAGTTTCTCTACTGTTTAAAAGTTTGCGACATTGTCAAGGTTTTCAGGCCATTACCAGTCCAAAACGACGATGTTTTTCAGAAGTATGGTTGAGGGAATTAAGGCAAAGAACTGAGTCTGATTGAAAGTCTAGATGGAATAGTTTGCTTGCCATGCTTAAGAGGTTTTATGAGATCAGAACTGCGTTGCAAAAAAGACAAGTGAAGGTGAGCTTCTTGACAGACGATGAGATGGAATAAAGAGTAAGCTTTTCGAAGCACTGAGCGCTTTTTGATCTACATCAGGTGATTTCAAGAGAGCATTTTCAGTGTCTGGCAATTTTGCTACTAAAAAAAAAAATTTCAAACCGAAAAACCCCTGGACCGGCCCTAGTCAAACTTTTACTTTCAACCACAACCGAATTGACAAGGAGTTCCCCGATAATCAGCCAGACAACCCACTACTACTTTATGGCATCTTCTCAAGCATCAAAGGTCAATATTCTATTTATAAATTCAAAAAGAAGTCCTTTATAGGTTAGATAATATGCGATGTTGATGGATTCCGACGGATTGAACCCGGTAATCGAAATTTTTATGATCACTACCGTGGGCATCTTAAATTATATTCCATGTGCAATCCAACGATAATGAATTCGAACAAAGCGTGAGGTCTAATCTATTGCCAACTGAGGATGGACCAGCCAAACGTGTTACTTCTCCATTGTTGAGAACTGTCATATTGAAGTTGTCATAGAAGTCATGCATCAAAGAAGACCGGTAGTCATCGTACAGATCTCCCCAGCCTGTATCGTGACTCACGATTCGTGAGAGTTAAAATCTCCCATTATCAACCGCGGAGCAGAAAGGACCGAAAAAATATCTGAAAATTATTTTTGGTTAATTGAGGCTCTAGGAGGAATATGCACAGAAGCAATGCGAGGGCTTGGTTTTGGTGTGGGGATAACTTTTTTTTTACCCTTGCTCTGTCATACCTGTCATATTTGAACTTCTACTATCTGTACTGGGGGAAGCATGCGGTGCTTGAAAATGCATGAATGTTTGACAGACTGAATTTGTCGACTGAATATTTCTGATTGGAGAATTGATCCAATCCTTCTGCAAAGAGCTGCTTCTGAATCCTCGATTGATTTCACTAGGCCATGGTTACTTATAAGAAACTTGTGAGGCCATTTAGGAACATTTGTAGCCACGAAACTAAATAAAATCAACATTGTTATGAAAATATCCAACCGATTTGGAATTTTTTACCAGCTTTGGAACTAAACCACTGTCTCATCCTTTGCTTCAATATTTCACCCAAGTTTTAAATTTATAAGTAATGATTTACAGCAGTGCAGTTTAAGTTCTCATTTAGTAGAACGTAACAGTACGATAGCTTAAGTTACAATGTATCAAGAAGAGGGGCTGTAGGACCTTGTCACATCAATCTGCTTCAGCTGTATCAAATTGTTTTACGATTACCTCCTTTCAACCCACCCGATGGTCTGGTGACAATACTTGGCACTTCCACCGGCGGACAGGTTTGTCGCAAAACGAACGGTTTCCCAGGAATTTCAATCTCCATCACGAGGAATGATGTGGCGCATGCTTTCCGTGCGGTGGAGGCAAATTGGATGGTACAACATTTTGGACGAAACATTTTTCGCATTATCGAGCGACGTGGTTGGGTGTCTCTTCTACCTTCTAGGAAAACGATGACGATTTCAGTGGCGGTGAGCCCATACTTTTGAAACACATTTATATTGTGGAGCTAGACTGAACCTTTTCTCCGACAAAGCTCTCGTCGATGGCACTGCAATTACAAACAGTTCCGGAAAAATATTTTTTTCTCGTCGTTTGCGGTTTCTAAAGTTCAGCTAGCTAGGACGCATAACAGCGAGAAAAGACCCATACTTTTGTCCGGTACTGTAATTCCAATTGGTAGAGTGAACTCGAATGATTTGATTGCCATTACCTTTGGCAATATGAGTGTACTTACTTTTAGGTACTTGAGTTGTTGAATTGTATTTCTTGATCAAAAATCAGTAGTACAGTCAGCTCTCTATCACACGATTTACTACGGTAAGAGTAGGGCGTTTAATGAAAATGTTGTACCAATTAGTGTGATATATTCGCGAATTATCAAAAATTTTCATTCAACTATTGTGAACAATTTTAAATGACACGACTACAATGTGATCTTTTATTATCACCTTTTGCATACAAAATTAACTAAATGAACGGTATTCTCCTGACCAGTGTCGTACATAGTCATTTCGATTCAGATAAATTAATTCTAGGATCACTTGGTAGTTCCCGGTCGAACGATGAAAACCAATTTTTTTGTAAACCTTGACTTTATTCATCTACATAGTTTCCTTCAAGAGCGATACACTGACTGAATAGCAAAGTTAGCAAGAAAACTGAATGTAATATTTCCAATTTAGCATCATATTTGAGTTTGTTAGATATTTTTAACAAATTTACTTAAATAGGTTTTTTTTAATGTAATTAGTTGAAATTAATTTTGAGAAAATATAATTTATGAAAAACCAAAACATTTTGGATTGAATTGAACGGACATTTTACGATTATATAGGCTGACTTCTCTCAGAACTATTTTTTTTGTTGGTTTTTATCGGTGACCAACAAAAAATGAATATTTAGTACACGTCCACGGAGATTAAATCCAGTTATTATTGACTTCACTCAGGTTACTTATGTTAAATCAATGAACGCGATCTGTCGATCCTAAATATTGTCTTCCATAGCACTCACCTTTGCAAGCGAGTCCGCTCTCTCATTGCCCAGAATTGCACAATGAAAAGGAACCCATACAAAGGTGATGATAAAATAACGCGAAGATAAACACTTAGAAGCTCCTGTATTTTCATTAAGCCTCATGGAGCGAATAGCCTCTATAGAATTGAGACTATCCGTTAAAAAGAAATATTGATCAGGTGCTTGCGTGGCAATAATTTCTAGCGTAATGTGTATTGCAGCTAATTCAGCGACGTACAAGGAACAAAGAGCGTTTTTTTAGACGGGATGGAAAATCTGCACTCAGACTCCTGAAGAACTCAGGGAGTGGGGATGAAAGTGCCAATTCCTCGACCCACTAAAAACCCACCCGGCCTTAAGCCCTGGACCCTCCCCAGGACCACCTTTCGGTATTACTTCGGGGAGGGGGCTATTGTGCCTGTTAAGCACCCACTATGTCTAACTACTTCGGGCTTCAGTAGTTAGCTGGTCCCTGCGACCTGCCGTTGGTCGTTTCGCCATTTTTGTTGGAGATCAACGATAATCTGGGAGGCTGCTATGCATACCGCGTCCCTGATGTCCCGGTCTTGGCACATCCTTTGAACCAGTTTATCTGGAGTCGTGTCGTGACCGCTTACGGCTGTCATGCCGGATCTTGCCTTCGAAGCGAGGGCACACGAAGAACATGTTTTCCGCGGTTTCCTTAAATCCCACGCACTCGATGCATGCGAAGGACTGTGCATGCCCATATTTGTGCAGATATTTTCTAAAGCAGCCATGGTCTGACAGAATCTGCGATAAGTGGAAGTTCAGTTCACCGTGGCGCCTACCGACCCACCCGGATAGTTAGAAGATTAGTCGGTGGGTCCACCGACCTTTGGTGGAGTTGTTCCATTCCATTTGCAACTTAACCATAGATTCGGCTCTAGTGGTCTTTCGAATACCTCTTGTTCCACGTTGTTCGAAGCACTCTACATTCTCTTTTATGACAATGCCTATTGGCATCATCCCTGCTAGGACGCAGACCGCGTCGCGTGATACAGTTCGGTATGCACTAACCACTCTTAGGCACATAAGCTTGTGCGTACTTTCTAGCTTACTCATGTACCTCTTGCTACTCAAGGCGGTGATCCATGTCGGTCCGCCGTACCTAAGTATGGACAGAGCAACACTGGCCAGGAGTTTACGCTTACTCCCTTGCACCGCTGAGCTATTTGACATCATGCGGGATAATACTGATACAGTCATAGAGGCTTCCTTGCAGGCGTAATCGACGTGGCTAATAAAGGACAGTTCAGAAGGAGAAACAGAAAGACAGAAAGACTTCTTCGATTCAATTGTGCAGTTACCTGCTCTAATCGCCGCATGTTGCCCCGATTTTCGGTTGTTAACAACCGTGACCTCAGTCTTATGATGGGCTAGCAGTTTCCTGGAACTCGCCCATCTCTCCACAATGCCAATGGAGTGCAAGGCCGTTAGCTCCATCTCTTCAATGGATTCACCACATATCTCTAGGGTGATGTCGTCTGCTAACCCGACGATCTTCACCCCGTTCGGGAACTCAAGCCGTAGTACCTCGTCGTGCATCGTGTTTTATAGCACTGCAGCCAGGATCAAACCTTTAGGGACGCCTGCGGTGATCTGAACACGTTTCTGGCCTACCTCAGCATTGTACACTTGTACACGATTCTAGTAGCAGCTTCCTAGAATCTTGTACAGATACCTGGAGGCGTTGGACCGAGTTGGCGATAGCCACCCAACTGCCCAAGCAGCACACAACGATCAGAACTCGTCGCAGCAACTTAATTCTGACTTAATTGAGTCATACAGCAGTCACTTCAACTGATTTGGTACTAGTGTGCTACTAGGGTGGCGCTATTGAACGCATTTCTCACATCAAGGGTGACAGTAGCGGACTCCTCGCCTCTCCCGCTGGACTGCCACATCGGCCGTCTAACCAGCTCGGTCCACTTTTCCAAAGTTCGCTGTGGATGAATTCCGTGACGGACATGCCCCGTGATACCAAGTCTGCGGGATTTGCGACTCCGGGAACATGCTTCCATTGGCAGCTTTGGGTACACTGCTGTATTTCCGATACACGGTTGGCCACGAAAGTTGGCCAGGTAATCGGAGGTGATCGAAGCCACTGAAGAGTGCATGCGGATTCCGACCAGAAGTAAGAGACCGTCACGTTGACGTTAATTGCCTTTTTGATGCGATCATGTAGATGAGCGCCAAGAACAGCTGCACATAGCTCTAATCGGGTAATGGTGAGACGTTTTAGTGGAGCTACGCGAGACTTCGACGCTAGGAGCTGAATTCGAACTCTTCCTTGGTCGTCTTCGCAGCGAGCATAAGTGCAAGCACCATACGCAGCCAGGGACGCATCGGTGAAAGTGTGTAGCTGGATCACTGACTCGGGAAGGAATGCATAACGTTCAACGCGATGTTCGGAGATCTTTTCGAGTTCCTGGTGATAGGTTTCCCAAATCGATTTTACAGGTTCAGGAACTGGATCGTCCCACCCGTATGACAACACCCACAATTTCTGCATCAGGATCTTCGCTCGAACGATTACGGCCGCAATGAGACCGAGTGGATCGAAGAGTTTGGAAATGTCTGACAGAATTGATCGTTTCGTCGGAGGCTCATCGCTGCTTCGCACCTGGGAGTCGAATCGCAGACAATCGGCTTCAGGTTCCCAACTGATTCCAAGCGCTTTGATGGTTTCGTGAGGAGTGAATTGAAGAGACGATTGCGTACCGACTTGCTCGTCATTGAGGCCTTGCAACACTTCGAGCCGATTAGAGGTCCATTTTCTCAGCTCAAATCCACCTGTCTCCAACAATTTGCTGAGCTCGTTCCGCAAAATGATCGCTTCTTCGACGGATTGGGCTCCGCCGATAAAAGTTCTTTTTCAATGCTGGACCACCTGCTGGAAATGATTTGCCTTCGTCCTCTGACAGCTGCTGGAGTATTCGAGTCGCCAGATAAGAGGAGGGAGCTAGACCATACGTAACGGTGAGAAGTTCGGAGGTTTGCACTGGATCTTGTGGTGAGAATCGCCATAGTATGCGCTGCAGAGCGGTGTCATTGGGATGGATAAGCACTTGCCGGTACATTTTTTCGATGTCATCGACTAGAACAACTGGAAACGTTCGAAACCGTAGGATGATATCAGTTAGTTCGTCCTGCACCACGGGCCCCACGCAAAGAGCTTCGTTGAGGGAGAAGCCGGTAGAGGTTTTTTGCTGAGCCATCAAACACGACACGGACTTTGGTTATCGTGCTTGCCTCCTTAATTACGGGGTGATGGGGCAGGTAATAAGCCAGGAGGATTGTTCGTCGTCCGCTTGCTCTGTAGTTTCGCCATCCTCCAGCTGCGCTTGAGGATGGCGTCTCGAACTGACTCCACATTCCGTTGATGTAGTCCAACCTCAGCGGTACTTGCGCCTAATCGCGCTCGGCATTGTAATTGGCGTCAAAATCCTCTGTCCGACGCAACGCAGCAAGCAGCGTGTCTCTCTGTGCCAGGAACTGTCCAAGCTGCAGAACCTCCAGGCGGTGGTGCGGATGATTAGTGCCTGTTTCAAGGCAAAATATGCCTTGTATTTAATACAGCCAACAGGATCTCGATGAAGTTTCCGTCCGTATTGGTAAAAAAAAGCCACCAGAATCGGAGAAACGGTCGAAAAGACGCTTGGTGGTCCTCTGTGGATTCTCAAGTCGGTCGATCAGCAGACACAGCAGTAGTACTCACACGGCAGTAGCCAAGCCGCGTGCGGTGCGAGGCTAGGGACGCCACAGCAGCAACCTTTCAACACACGATATCACAGCAACGGAATCTTCAGGAAATTGTCCGGTAGAATATGGTTCGGTCAGGAAATTGTCTGGTAGAACATTGAATGCCACAGCAGAAAGCTATAAGATCCGGTATTCACCACGGCTAGGAACGCCTCAGTGAACAATGGCCCTATTGTGCTCGGGTGTCAATGGCAAAATGGCGCTTGGAGACCAGCTTCGAAGCCACACTCCGGATCAACGGTGGATGATGTGGCGCAGGACCAATCGATGCATGCAGGAAGACAGAAAAAGATCTAAAGCGTACCTGTGGAGGTAGCAAAATCGAACTGGACAGGTCTTTGAACCTTGTATTCATATAAGCAGCAAAAGCAGCCAGATCTCCTGAACGTTCGATAAATGAGCCATCACCCAAGATGGCAGCGCCCATCAGATAGCTAACCACGCGGTACGACCAAAATCTTGGTCACGGCACCAAATATGTTGGCGCGATTACCCTACGTTGTGAATTTTTCTTTCTTCGACCAGGCGCACCAAGGGTTCAGCTCTGGGCAGAACCAGAAAATAAGCCGGCACACGTAAGCAACTTCACAAGAAACTTTAACCCACGGCACAATGGTGTTATCAGAAACTGATTCTCACAAATCGAATAAAACGTTCGCTATATACAATTTTTTTGTGTAATTTAATTTTCTTCCGTGCAGATTGAACAACTGGTAACGACTGACGATGATGACGATGATTGATTGGTAGGTCGGGTACGTTCGCGCGAAAGCAGCTGAGCAAACGGGGTTGCCAGAAGGGCAACAAAAACTAGTTCTAAAATGCGACATTTAGCACCAGTTTCGAGGATGTGGAGACATATTCTCAGTTCGTGTTGCCAGAACCAACAAGACGGAAACGTAGCCAACGGAAAAGCGGTCACCAAGATGAAAGCCAACAATAATTCAGACAGCGCTTTCTTATCGATTAATACACAAGCGGTTCTAGAATGCTACACATTGTTAAACGTAGTAACCGATCAACGCAGTTTATGAATTATTAAATATAACTCCTGCTGAAAGTATAGAAAGCGTATATAGAATGTCTTAATTTGCTTAGTGTTTCCCATATGCTTTGTAGAATCATATCATAAATTCCAGAAGGCTATATAACGTTATCATGTTTCCCTCATAGTAGTTACCAAGCAGTAGAAGAGACCCTTCTCGTGCAGCATTTATGATTCGTATCCTTTCATAAATATTCGGCAAGTACCTATGTCATTAAAATTATCATTGGTTTTTGGCGTCACTCACACTGACAAGCGTAACAAACTCCAAAGGTAGAGAAAGGTGGTGGTGACGGTGATAATTAAATGTTAATGAATAGCGAACAATCTCGACCGAGGATTTCTCCCCAAACACGTTCCGTACTGGCAGGTTTTTCCCTAAAGAATGGCAAACCTCCAGCTCATTATGACTCTATATTGCACCATGATTTATTCACTTATATTTGTCTGTGTTCCTATTTGTTACGCTTTGGCATGTCGCTAGAAGCAAACCTTCGGATGGTGTTTCCAAGTTCCGCTGCACGCAGAACAAATTGAGGGGAAGCTTATTGCATAGCCTTGATTTTCCGTAAAGCAATCACATTTTGAGTGCATCCAAGAGCTTCCGGTCCTGTTCATGGCTTCCGTTGCTGCCTCTATTCTGGTATGATAAGGCTTCCACGAGCTAATATAACGAGTAATAATTCTTCTTTTATGAACCCCGGAATAAAATTCGAATCAAAATATGTAGTGTAAACTCCCCTCGTGCGCTTCCCTATCGAAGGATTTTGTACCTATCTCGTCGACACCATACAACCGCAGCTGTTGTAACCGTTCGCAGTGTCGGAGTTGCAAGTAAGGTGGAAAGGGAAGAAATTAATTTCATAACTTTTGATTATTTCCTTCCGAACTTACGGTTGTTGGATTAAGCCGCCGTTTGACGTTGTGCTGCGATCCGGATTGAGGGGAGAATGGGGGAGAGTTCCTGGAGCTCTACCGTATCCGATTTGTGGTAACCATCTTTAATCACACAGCTTACAGACGCGTCAGTTGGTCGCTGCTGGGGATGCTGGAAGTCGAAATTCAACTATAATTATCGTGTGGTTTTCAGTCATACCATCAATCGGTTTAAATTTAAGTTCGAGTGCTTAGCATCCAGGTTAAAGTTGTATGAATAATTAAGTTATTATTTAAGAGCTGTGGCTGTGGTTAGTTGCGGGTAGTTTAAATGCTCATTTTGTTTGAAATTGACGGGTTAAGTCATATTAAAGCCTGTCCACGTTAAATTTCGGACACTAAGAAAATGTCAACAAAAATAAATCTAGACAAAGTTGAACAAAACCGATTTGTATTTTTAATTCTATTATTTTAATAGAATTAAAAATACAGCAAATACTGTTTATTGAGATGTTAATCCTTCTTTATTTAAATTTTTCGTACTTTATGTGGTATACCCGCCATCAAATTTCGAACAGTATCCTCAGATAAGCTAGCGGGGGCAGTTCTCCGTCATCTCTTTAAATCGTCGATCCTATTCGCTTCTAAATTTCAAAGAGTTTCCGCTTCACCAGAGCCCAGTATTTTTTCTTGTGGGTGGAGCACTGAACAGTTAGGTGGATTGGAACGTATTTATTTGACCTCTTGTGCCATATTTTGCGTAGTGACAAGTGGATTTTGCATAAAGACAAGAGGCCAAATCCGAGCTGGAGAGTCGTGGCTTTTTTGTAAACGGTAGCAGCTGCTTTTGCAGACATATTTTTCGAACACATCCTTGTTGATAGTGTCGATAGAGGCAACACTTTTGAATCTTCGACCTCAACTACATATGATCTTTCAAACCAAAAACTTCTTGGGAAATTTGGACACCTTCTATGCCTGGAAATACACGCCAACGGCGTTTCTTTACATTACGTTATACAAATCCAGACCCGGAAGTTATTGAATGTTTTCGAGCGTACATGTTTCGTCATCCATCATGGTATAGACTGTTCTGAAAAATATAAATACACTTTCTCTCACAAATAAAAAAGACCGTACTGTGATATATGATTCTGTTATTCGCAAACACAGTAAATAACAATGTTTTTTTGCCATCTTCATTTCAATTTGCTTGATTTTTCGTAGGGTAGGTGAGTTCTCTAACTTCTCCCTGAACACTACTCATAAACTTCTGCACAGTGCTATCTCCGACCGTTTTCCCCACTTTTAGCCAATCTCTCTTAAATTTTTCAACACTATCCGCTGGTTTGATGTGTTTTCTCAGCTTTGCCTTCGTCAAATCAGCCCAGAAAGTTTCGATAGGGCGAATCTCAGCGCAGCTTGGTGGACTCATCTCCTTTAGTACAAATACGACATTGTACCTATTTTAACACTCTAGTGCATATTTAGAGAAACGGCAGGAAGCAATATCAGGCCAAAAGATTGTACGCTTGTTGTGCTGTTTGATCAAGGGTAGCAATCTTTTTTGCTGACACTTCTTCTCTTAGATTTGACGATTAATTGTTTCTGTTGTAATGAATGGACGAGATATTTTTCCACGTCCGCATATGGCCTGCCACACCATTACCTTCTTGCCAAATTTTTCGGTGTAAATGGCTTTCACTGATCCAGGAACATTCTTTCACTTCGGCGAGGTAACTGTGGTCCAAGCAGAGTTTTATAATCGAATTTTATGTAGTTTTAATCGTCCATGATAACACAGCCCGATTTTTTGGTCAGCAGTTTGTCGTACATATTTAGAGCCCTCAGTTTTACAAATTCAGCCTTTTTGGTGCTTCGTTTTGGCTGCTTCTGCTTCCAATGAGTCTGCAGGCACATTCTGTCCTTGGCACGCATAACATTAGTGGCCGAAGTACTTAGCTTTTTTGCCAAATCTCGGACTGGTGCTGAAGGATGACGCTTGAAATAGTCCCTTACCTTTCTGTCGATTGTAGAGTTAGTGGGACCGGGTTTTCTACCCCGTCTCGGGGAATCTATGAAAGAGCACTATTGTATACTCTTAATGCGGTTTGAACTGCTGCGACGCTCACACCTTCTTCCTTAGCCAGTTTTCTGATCCAAAGACCACTGACGTTGCACCGTTTGTGCACAATCCGTTTTCTTTGCTCGGGAGAAGGGCCACGCATTTTCATATATCCGTGCGAAAAATTGAAAAAGATGACAACATCAATTTAATTTGGACGTGAAAATAGGAGACAGCCAAAAGTTGGTTGAATACTGCGCGCATTTTCAATTGACGGTTAATCATTAGTGGATTTATAATTACCGGAACAGTCTTTACAAGGAAATATTGCAAAAAACTTGGTGTAAAGCTCCTTAGCACGACTTTTTGCAGTAAAATATTGCTTGGTTGGGCACTTTTTTCACTTTGTACCACTTAACTTCAGGCCTCTGCTTTACTTGTTGCACATATGATTTTGATATTCCAACATTGCGAGTCACATTTCGCACAGAAAGGTTGGGGTTTTTTCTCAATAATGTGGCTACCAACTTCTTCATTTGGCAACAGCACACTTCTTAGGTCATTCCACTTCCAACCTTCTGATTCACAGTCAAGCGCTGGTCAGACAATTTGCAAAAACTAAACACTGTACGTTTCGGGAGTTTT